>MU158851.1:270466-320488 GCA_015888305.1 Antheraea pernyi
GTAAGCGGTTAAAACCTTGCTTGGTCAATAGCGTAGTCAGTTCCAAAAAAAAAAAAAATTAAAATATCATATTTGAAGTATATTGTAATTAAATTATTGTTTTAAAATGTATAGTGGTCGACGATGATATATGTATAATATATTATGTACATCATGTGTTACATCATGTGTTACATCATGAATAAATAAATAAATACCTTTTTAAATTCTCATAATATATATTTATTTTTAACTGAATCGCAATCTTTTATAACGCCAAAGAAGTTTTACTTCGCCCGCGTGGTACGATTACACGCACTCATTAAAAAAAAAATGAATATCGGTCTTTTATTACAATTATTAGCGAAATTACAGACAATAGAAGTTCCGTTCATATTTTACGCAACGCAAGTTTCACAAAAAATAAAGTTCAACATAGCAGAAATGACATGCAAATTCTCTCTGTACCTACAATAGGTATGATATTCCTGTAAAGCCGCGAAGACAGCTAGAAAATTGACATATATTAGAATGGGCCTGACGTGTCTGACAGGTGTCGTAATATTCTCGATATTCGTACGCAATTGAGTGAAAACAGCTCTAATGTGTTCGTCGAAAGCTGCCGAATTGAATACCTACCGACTGTGTAAACTAGCCCTGCCCGCGACTACACCCGCCTTTATTACGCATTAATGATTTTCGTCTTGTCATTTAATTTTTGAAACGACTGAACGGATTTGCATGCGGTTTTGACCAATAGATAAAGTGATTTCTGAGAAAGGTTTATGTATATAATTTGTCAAGGTATTTTCATTATCAGGGCGGAATAACGTCCACCGGGCCCGCTAGTTATTAATAAATAATTAACTTAATTTTTATATCACTATGCTTGTATTGAATTTTTCGTTTATTGCTCACCTGTGTTACATTATTGCAATGTTATATATTTTTTTATTTAATGTTTTTGAAGTTGTACTACTTTTGGCGCGTTAGGGGAAAATTATGAGTAAATTTTTACGATGCGCGCGCACACCGTCACGAAAAACCGACACCTTGAAGTTAGCTATAGTCAACATTTTGTTTCTTTGTATTTCTTTGTATTAAAACTTTCAATGTATTAAATAACCTTTTTCTATTGTCTATTGTAGTTTTTTCTACAAACGTAGAATAAGGCGAAACATAAATTTTTTGAAAAGATTTCCATTTTGTTACGCTAAAGAAGTATAACTCCTAACGCGTGTACATAAGTACACACACACTTTTTTTAATAATATATTATAGTATATTAATATTTATATATTATTGTAATATTTTTACTAAGCCATTCATTGATTTAGACTGACTTAAACGTCCGTATATTGCTAGGGCATCCCATTGAAAATCAATGCTGTAGTACCACTCAGTTGTACGGCAGCATATAGATGAATAGAGATGTCATTGTTATACATATCTAATAACTATAAGTAAATCGTCACGCTGTCCGAACACGCTATGAACTAAGGCATCATAGCTTCAAAACTGTTAAAATATAAACGATGTAATAATGTGAACATGCTAATGCTGAATGCATAATGCCAAATGCAATAATGCTAAAAAGTAGGTGTAAATAATAATGCATGCTTTCTATAATTTTTTTCTGTTTTGTTGATAATTCTTAAAAAAAACAATCAGTGAGTAATGACATATACTTCCTCCCATATATAATATCTCATAAAACTCGGTAAATACATTTTATAGTTTCATTCGGAATACAAACAGGCAGACAATATTATTTATAATATAGTATTCAATCAAGTGTTAGTGTCCTTTACAACATGTATGTAGCAAAAAACTCGGAAAATACGTTACGCGTACAGACAGTAATATAATCTTATTGATATAGAAATACGATATATACATGACATGAGCCCACATACATTAATACCTGTTCAAATTGATATTGAATTCGGTACGTCGAAAATATTGAATTTGAAAACACTCAACGATTACACAGAGTATGGAACGCGTAAATGTACCCCTACCCCGTATTCTATTTATAGAATCTATTATCTTTTAGCTTAGGATCGGTTACAGCGTAATTACTTTTAATAGTCTATAATTCTGTACACAATAATACATAGACGTATACATAATAAGCAAGTTTTCGTGGCGATACCGTGCCGGGATCTCTCTCCCGAGTATCATTCGTCGCGAGCTCGTTAAAGCCCGCGCCAATTTATTAAAAGCGATATATAGACCCGGCTTGATGGCTTGCCCGCGCCGCGCACCATACGACCATCATATACGGAGAAAACGATAAGACAACATATATTATTTTAATAACGCTATATTATATGGTATACGACATAATCTAAATACTAGAGACTAACAAACAGGTCAATCCATGTTTCTGGCTCACTAAGACCAGTAACAGTTTTTTATGTACTGTAATAGTGTTCGATTTTATAACTAAGTCCCAAAGCACATTACCGATTTACCAGATAGTAAATTCAAGTGCCATGTCAAGCGGGTGTTAATATATAAAGGCTATTATAGGATGGATCAATATGAGAACGATGGTGACACCTCTCTCTCTGCATCCGCCAAAGACTAATGTAACTGTATGTGTCAATGTTGTGCTATGTTATGTATAATGAAAAAAGATAAACTAGATCGAGTTTCTTGCCGGTTCTTCTCGATGACTGGGTTGTTTTCCTAACCGGTGGTAGTTTTGACGTTTATAAGTGTCGTCTCGGGGCCTAAATTGAATAAAGAATTTTTGATTTGATTTTGATATTTTTGAAATCGATTAATACAGTATATAGTAATTTATTCGATTCACTAGAACCTTCAATATGTGTACGCTATCGTCGTACATTGAGTTACTCAGCAAGAAGGGACAAATACTAAAACTTCAAGGTCGGCAACAGAATAGTGATGCTTCAAGTGTTGCAGTTGTCCTTAGGCGACGGTTACCATTTACAACCAGGTGGACCGTCTGCCTGTTTGCTGTCTTTTGGCATAAAAAAAGTCTCACAAACGTAGTTTTTGTTATTCCTAAGTGGGTGGCCTGATATTCGTGACTTTTTTTTTGTATTTATGAGACCATCTACTAAGTTACCAAGTTAAAAAAAAAAACAAATTTAATATTACGAGTAGCAGAAAATCTTTTGAAACACTTTTAACGGTGTGTTAGCATATTGTACATTCCTTACATGGTCCCAAAGCTACTTTATACAGATTTAATGGTATACTTTGCGTTAATGTTTTATAAGATTACATAGTTGTATGGAGCGTGTGAGCGCGTACTTCTTACGTATCATTCTATCTACTTAAATTCAAGGAAAATTTAACTTAATCGTATCATATATTTAGCGTTAAATATTACATTATGTTACATTACATACTGAAGAAGTAGTAAGCCTATTTATATATTGTTTTTCTTAAACACTAAAGGGTCATAAAAATGCGGCGGTTAGTGAGTTGGTGGATGATCTATATTAATAAATTTGTATTTCTCTGTATATAATCTGTATATTTATTTTATTTTTTTAATTTTCTGTATATAAAAGTATCTATGACGAAGGACACTGATTAGAAACATGTCGTTAAAAGTTATTCTATCTGTTTATTTGGTATGTCCGAATATAACTCAAATGCAATTTTACCCATTTTTATGGCATGTTTTACATGAATAGCATATATAATTTGTCAATATTGACTCTAATAATATGGACTTTTCAAAAATACAAAATAAAATTTAAAAAATTGTTATTTTTTTACATCGTCTCCTTCGATTTGTAATGTACTTACTACACGTGAGGTATATATAATTTTGCAATGATAAAATATAAATATTGTCAATAATGACTTAACTTTTTTTTCAACCGATTTCCTTTACACTTATATACAACAATAACCTACAAACTATTAACAGTACTTTCAGAGAGCTTCAAATATTATGGCATTAATAACGACTTCATAAAAAAATCACGCAAAACCGCGAGTCATTGCTACCGTACTTAATATATTATCATTTTAATAATCAAAAGTAATAAAAGCAAGAACATTATGATCCAAAATTACACACAAATACAGTCGAGATATTCGGATTACGGCTGTAATTAATCAGGAATATGCCTTCTAGATGTTTCTCCCTCAACCTGCCTCATCCTCCCGCATTTACCTCCCCCAACCCCTTGACGCTTCAGAGCTTTATTTTTACAGCTGCTGGAAACCTCCATTTCATTAGAAAGCGACAAAAGAGCTTTCCTTCTAAGAACGCAGTTGCCGTACTAAAATGTTTGTTAGTTAATTGTAGCTTTATTTATCAATTTAAAGTGCTTCAACCTTGATGTATTGTGAAACGTATTGTTAAACTATACCAGGAATAGAAATACAACAGGAATAGGATTTATATTTAAAGTTATATTTGTACAGCTATATTCAAAACGGTGAAAAGATTTGGAATAAAATATAATTACATGGACAGTGTAATTAGCGGTAATATTATTTTTTATATTATAGGGGGCAAACGAACAGGCGGGTCACCTGGTGGTAAGTGGTCACCGCCGTCCGACACTAGCAACACCAGGGGAGTCGCAAGTGCGTTGCCGGTCTGTGTATGAGGGAGGATAGGAGGGCGGGGAGGTGGGTGTCCGGCGCTCTCACTGACCGAACGAAACGCAACAGTGCAAGCACTGTTACTTCATGTCGGCTTTCTTTGAGAGGTTGGTATTACCCCGGACGAGCCGAGCCATTCATGCTGAAACTAATAGCAGCTTCAGCGTGGCTCTACCAACTACAAATAATATGCAATACAATTAATAACATGGGGCCTCGTAAATCATTAAATACAAAATTTCAGGAATTCGGTATCTTAATTCTACCCTCCCAATACATTCTTGATAATTTAATGTACGTCCGCAAAAAACTTAGATAAGCTGATAAGCTTTTGGAGTGTAATGGGTGTCAAATAACATCTAACACTTGAGACATCCAAGCCAACCTCACCTGCACGTGGTGCACCCTGCTGAATAACGAACGAGGCAATGGCGAAAGCGGGGTGGTAGGGTTTTACAGCCTGACTGGGTCGCAACCACCATGTATATGGCGAAAAAGCCCGTCATAGTGATTCGCTTTTGCGGGTCGCGTTTCGGGATCAGCCTGTGCATATCCAGCTTTTTGCAGGCCGGCATGACAGCGGCGACCGGTGATGGATAGTATGTCACTCGGTGGTCGCCATTGTTTTTGGATTGTACTATGCTTACCATCAGGCACAGTGCAGTCACTTTGCCGTGCTACTATTAAAAAAAAATCTAGTAAAAGACTAACATAATTTAAATACTAGAAAAAATAACATATTGGTAATTCCACGTTTCAGACTCACTGACAACAATAACAGTTTTTTAGGTAATAGTGTATTTTATAACAGTCACAAAGCACATTACCGATTTGCCGGATAGTGAGTTCAAGCACCACGTTAAGCGGAGTTTAATGTCTAGAAATAGGGTCATCTGGAATTGATTGAACTACCCATTTGTAAAAATACGTATCATGAAAATATAAACCCGATGTAGTTTCTTGCCGCTTCTTGTCGATGACTGGGTTGTTTTCTGAATCGGTTGTAGCTTTGACGTTCACAAGCTCCATTTCAGGGCCTAAATTGAACCAATGAATAAATCATTCAACCAATCATCATGAAAATTGAATACAAACAATATTTACACATACTCCTTCTTTTTAGAAGTTAACGAAGCCGAAACCTGGACGAAGCCGCGGGCAAGTTTAATAGTATATAGAAATACCGCTGTCAAAACTTCACAAAGACTGACATTTCAATGGAAATGTAATACATAAAATATTAGTAAACACTTTTCGGCTATAACAATTTGAAAGATCGATTATTAATTAGGGGAATTTACCTATCGAATTCAGCGTAAAGCTGCCACGTCATTTGTTGTCACAAACTTATTTTGATTACGATAACTCAAAAAGTTTAAAATGCCATTTGAATAAAAAACAAGTGCGGTCAGGGATAATATCGCATTTTCCTTATGTGACGATTTTCAACAGCCAACTCCTATCACAGTATGCGTTAAGGAAGAAATACAAGTGTAAGGAATTAAGTTTTGAAGTGACAATTCTTATGACACGGTAGGGGAAATTTTTCATAACTGCTTAAACGGTACAAATTTCTCTTTTTGTGTGGCCAAAACTGTAATTACAATAGTAAAAATATTGTAGATTTTCCAAGTAAGGAACGTAAAGTGTGACTTAAGTGTGACGTGTAAGAGATTATGAATAAAAGCTTTGATTCGTCGATTGTATGGGAATAAAAAACATTTTTTTCAATCTAATCTTGACAATTCTAATGCACGTTAATAGCTATTCAACAGTAAAAAAATAAGAGAACCGGTTGACAAGAGAAAAGGGAGAAGAAGAAGTAACGCTATCTTCGCGTATTTATATATTGTTTAAAAGTTGATAGTTTTAAACATTAACTTAAAAGCGATTTTAAAGTAATATCATTTTCATCTTATACATTCAGTTGTATACAACTACCCTGTCTTTTTTATTAATAAAGCCACAATTATATTCGAAAGGTATAAAGGATTTATTCTACGCCAATTTCTCAAATAAAGTCCGTTGATGTATTTATATATTGATAGTATATACTTCTGTATAATATAATGTTACTTACAAAGAGAGAAGTACGACTACAGTACAGGGCAATCTCAGATTCATTAAATACTTTCAATGTTGCTAATGCTTTGATTGAAGTCATGGAAAAAAGTTCACTTTCCTCAGACGATGTCACTCTGCAGACTTCGCTTTAATTACCTGCGACAAAAAAAAAAACGATTTAATGGGAAATCCTCCAGGGAAATATAAACCACCGTTGATATAAACAATCTGTTGTGTTTCTTAAATATTACCCTCTCAGAGCCCATCAAAAATTTAAAAAATTTAAGCGAATAAAACCAAAAAGCACTTTTAACGTTCGAAAAAAACACTGAAGACGCTTTGCAGCGTGAAATGTGAAAAGTTTTCAAACGGCTCGTTTTATAAAATCCCTTCGCAGATGGACATAAAATATTTACGTCTAAAATTGGATTTTTACTTTTCAAAGTTGCATAACAAAAAAAAAACAACGTATACTTTCATCACCCGAGTTAATTATGTCGTTACATAAACTCACCCCGGGGTTTTTGTTTTTATTAGTTTGTACATTACTTTGAACCGTGGAATCTAATTAACTAATGAATGCTCGAATATAAGCGATAAATAAAATATGAATTATTGACTTCATGTATATACATTTTTCTAATATTGTATTAAAGTAGTCGTTACATGTATATAATGACGACATAGTAAAAGATGGTTGTTGAAGACAAATGAATGTCACTTTTTTTTGTATTTAATTGTATAAAGCTCTTTTGTATTTCGCATACTTTAAGGAATTTGTTTGTTTTAATGTGTATAATAATTATTATTAGGATGTCATGTATACAGGATTCTGTTTGTAAAATGTAAAAAGTATGTAAACGTATGGTTAAGTTGTGCCGCAACTAAGTGGCGAGTCACGTACAAGTTGTGAGTATGAAAAATGTGTAAGGGAGCGAAATTTGCGATGTGCTCTTAAAATATGAATTTTGTAAAGCATAGTTTATAAATATATCCCTGAATGTTTATTCTTGATTCCATCGAAGGAACCTGGAGATCGTCACTTACAATGGTAATTAATGAAATCTACAATGAGCTCGAAGTGTCGGGAGCCAGAATATATCTATATATAATCCGCTATCCGCAATAGATAACATTGTTGTAGCAGCACTATATTTTCTGGAACCGAAACTAAACTATTTTTACTACTTAAAATTAAATTATCTGTTATTTAATCACAAGTAATTTACTGGAGTAAGTTTAGTGTTTAGTTTCAAAGATTGTTTGGCGACCGAAGAGATATAAAAAGGAAATATATCAGCGACTTTTACGAGTAAAGAAGATAGCCTACTGCGACCGCAATCAACGTGGACTTGCCATAAATTACATCCATCGTTCAGATGTGCTCTATCGGTCCTTTGTGTAAATAAATACGTCTGTCTCAAACACGACGGTATTTTAACAACCCGCGGACGTAAATATAGGTTTTGTTTCGCGAACCGAGTCTTTAAATAATTCGCATCTTTCCACGGCACATTAAAGCGGGTCTAATTGGAGAAGGTCCAGGGAACGATAAGCGTCGATGTGCACATGCACACTTACTTTTTACGAAGTCGTAAAGTCGCGCAGTAAAGATAGGAACGCTCGCTTACAGAGGCACGAGCGGGAGATTGGCTAAATAACGACACATGTGAGAAAATGTCACTGAATTTCATTTAAAAATAAATCATTATCGCGTGTTTAATCTCTCGTAACAAGTTCACTACTATGGGAGGTCCAAACGACATCCTGTATTTCTGTTACACTATAAAAGTTATATGTATTAAAATAAATATTGCCTTACTGAGCGTTCTTTAACGTCTGTATTAGTGGTGGCCAACACCACGCTACGGGCGCAAGTACGCCTGAAGTTGACCTGTAATGCACCCGCTGCAAAATTTCCAAAAACCTAATTTATAAATACAATTTCTTAAAATGTATGATGTAGGTTTGATTCCCACATAAAAACAAAAACAAACATGCGTCCACCGCACTGTAAAAAGTTGTCATTACGTACTTGCTTTGAAAAGGTTGGCCACCACTGGTCTGTATTATGGCGAGTGTTTTGAAGAGTTGTCTAACCTCATTCCATCTTCACCTTAACACTACAGAACTACGCGGGCGGGTACACGTACCCACAGATTCACAAAAAATCAAACTGCGACAACGCATATCTAGAGTAATATAAAGTAACTGTGAGAGAATATTAATATTAGGCTTTCCTATCTATCTATTTTAGTATATAAAAATCCAGTATCATGTTGTTTGTCCATGATGAACTCCGAAACAACTCAACCGATCTTCACGAAAGTTGGCATTTATTTATAATTTTTCTTCAACTTGAGTGATGGGATTATTTATATTTCGACTACTGGCCTCAATATTTTAAAATTACAAATTAAGTGATTGTCAATGTCGATTATTGTTATTAATTGTAACTTTTATCAGTGTCGAACAGATGGCGCTTCAAATTAGTTTGTTGACAGAAAACTGCAGAACCGACTGTTACAGATATCTCATAGATGGCGCCACGTTTTAATTTCGAATTTCTTTTTTTTCAATAAAAGAGCCACAGCAACCTGTGGCCTGGTCAGCTAGTACATCAATAAAAATATAAGAAAGGATCGTACGAACATAGCGAGCACTAAAATTACGATGTTAAATTAATATTAGGATCTCCTACTTTACTAAAAAAATGTTATTATCAATAATCTCGTATTATTCCAAGAAAATCTTCGACGCAATGAACGTGTTATAATGGAATTAGACCAGCAGACCGTAAATCCTCTCTCTAATGACGTCTTTCGCATGAGCGGAGCGATACCTGAAATCGCTAAGTAACCAATAAATAGCCATAGCAAACATCGACAGTGTTATTGCTCTATTACAGATAATAATAAAATGTTCCTATAAATGATTGTAAAGAAAACAACTAATTCATATCATCATATATATTAATACGTGAAGCCTAAACTTTGTATCCCTTTTTAACGGAATTGGGCGAACGGATGAACGTGAAATTTGGCATAGTTAAAGTTTATATGGTGGAGAAGTGCAGAAAGCTATTTATTTTATATAAAATGCATTAGAAGTACATTAAATTAATTAAAATATGGATTACTCACACTACTGCTTCAATTTTACACAACATATACACACATGTAAATAAAAAAGACATTTTGACATATGTCAATAAAGGACTTCAAAAAAGGTCGAGAAGGAGGTTGCTATGCTGGACTGTATGTATTATTTTACTCTTACGTTCCAATTACCCTTTTTCATTCTACATTCTACAATGATATTATAACATAATAATACCCTTTGACAAAAGAACCCTAATAAAATTCTAACTTTAAAAAATCAACGAACTATGGTCGAATATCGACCTCTGGGCGCCCAGTAGTAAAGATAATTTACTTATGTTGGTAGTAAGCTTCTTTTCGATAGTATAAATTGTCTATTAAAAGACATTTTTACTTTCTCTTTAAAATAGATTTTACTTTAGGATTACATTTTCCTCCTACATCCTCACGATTTTTTTATTTTTTTTCGAACTGACTACGCTATTGACCAAGCAAGGTCTTAACAGCTTCACCGGACTACTAAGACGAGCGCTTAAGGCACTCAGCCGATTTTATTATGACAACTAGCTCAAGGGTGTGCGGCACACCTCGGCTTTGGCTGTTGCCTGATACATGCAATTCGCGACCTATGTGAGCTAACCTAAGGTAAAATAACTATTCATACATATATGAGTTGTTGAAACATATATGTGTACCAAGCATACATACCTCAACAAACCCTTATATATATTTCGTATCGGATAATATTATCCATCCTCACGATGTTTTCCTTCAACGTTAGGCGACAGTGTTGCTAATTTAATTTAAATTAGTAAATGTATGTGAATTCCAAAAAAATCGTTGGTTTGAACTTGTCGATATTGTTTCGTATCCACCGTTCAAACCGCTCGACCACCACCACGAGTTGTTTGGTTGTAAGAGATTTTTTAATCCATTAGCTTTTTAGTTTGTACGTAAAATATACAATATGATATTTTTCTTTTTGTAAATTATATGGATGTAGCATAAACGACGATAAAAAAACCTTAGAAAATATATTTTAAGTTCGTGGCAACCCTGTATAATCGCTACAATAATGGCCGTCAGTGACACTGTCGCGCAATAGCGACGGGAATTGTCGCTGCTTTACAGTTTAATTTGGCCGTCGCGCTTTTGCTGCAGGATAAATACGTCGTAGAAGTGAGCGTTCGTACACGCTTTGTAAACTACATCTCGGTGAAATAGACGGTAATTTATATAAGTAATGCACAGTAGGAGATGAAAACGCGGGAAATTTTCATTCGGGTGATATTTTTTGCAGATGACACCTATTTGGACCGTCTCGTATACAAAATAGCTTTTGTGTTATCCTTGAAACGGAATAAAATCCGCAATGTATTGTTAACAGATTATATAATACGGTTTTTGTGGGTGGTAGGGTACGTTGTTTCAGAGTCAATTGCGACTATCATACACTAGGAGTAGCACCCGCTTATATTTGAGATATTTTCAAATTTTTATTATATTGATAACCGGCAATAGATTTTTATATATTTGTTATATTTTTTTATACCATTGGTGGCAAACCATACCACCATCTAACCATATTTGACCATCGAGCTTTTAAATACAAAAGGACAATTTAACACATTTCATATCCATGACAATTTAAACAACATTTAGTCAATCATTTCTTAATTATATTTGCCATCTTGTTTTCTTTTCCATACGTTAATTTTAGTAAAATAATTCATTTTCACTTTTTCATTCATTTTTATTCAATTTTTTTTTCTTTGTCAATTGTTTATCAATATTTACTGTTATATAATTTTAATTTTTCATTATTATTAATAGTGTAAGTTGTATCGGTGTGATAAAGCATTGTAGGTTTTCAGTCTAGTTTACTCCTTTTTAGTATTGTTATATTATTCATCGGGCTGTTGACTATATGAAATAAATAAATAAATACGAATTAATTAATAAAGAAATACAATTTGCAAAAGTAACGAAAAGCACTTGTCGAAAGAAATGTAATTTATATTGAATATCTCTACTGATTCTTATTCTCCAGCCTGGGGCTACCAATAATCGGGAAATTCTATACGTTATTGTTTTCAAAACAATGTATTTGACTAAAGAAGTATTCGAGTTATCTTAAGTTTAAAATTCATTGTAATTACACGGATTAAAATTATTATTATTTAGTAGAGTACGAGATATATTCATGAGAAAGAGTGATATTTGTTTTTTTACAATACCTGTTATTAATTAGAAAAAAATATGTTATGGCACCGTTATGGTACGAACAGTGCACATTGTAATGAAGCATTAAATCGTTCAAACATAGTATTCCGGTGAAGCTGTTAAGACCTTGCTAGGCGAATAACGTAGTCAGTTCGAGAAAAAAAAAGTTCGATCATTCATTCATTCGACTTTTTTTCGTTAAGGCCTCTGCCTATGTATGCAATTTCGCCAATGTCAAGTGTGACAAATACAAGTTTTAAACTTAATAACCAAATATTCAGTGTAACAACGTAGAATAATAAATCTAAAATAGCAACATGTCAAAATAGATACATCACCAAAGGATAGGTACTGTGTTGTGAGTACCACAGAGATTATATACAATAATATATTGGAAATATAAATACATATGAATAGCATAATTATATATTTTTTATCTCATAATAGCCAAACGAACAGGCAGGTCACCTGATGTTAAGTGATCATCGCCGTCCATAAACTCTAGGAACACCAGGGAAGTCACAAGTGCGTTGCCAGCCTGTGTTTAGGAGGAAAGGGGAAGGGGTAGGGACAGTGGGAAGGTGAGAGGAGAAGAAAGGAAAGGTGAGGTGGGGCTCCGGCGCTCTCACTGACCGAACGAAATGCAACAATGCAAGCACTGTTACTTTCACGTGGGTGTTTCTGTGGGTCGGGTAGTAGAACCCCGGGCGAGCCAACCCATACATGCTAAAACCAGTAATAGTTTCAGCGTGACTCTACCACCATAGTAAAAAAAATATAAGTATAAACATAGATAATACTTAATATTATTACGATAAATGAAGACAGTAAATGTTTAAATAAGAGTAGAATACACATATGTAAGTATTGTATTAATATTAGTAGGACGGGGGATATATATAAGATGGTCGAAAGCGAGACCGGGTGGCGCTCCGTCGCCTGCTATTGCGAGACAGTCATGCTTGCAAAGGAGGCGGCGGAGAGGGAGAGGGAGTGGACCACTAGACTCCCCTCCCGCGGTCGACGAACCACACGGCGGCGATGGGTAGGTGATGACCTCCGGCCGCCGTAGATGGGGCCTGGGGGCGATGGACAAGGGCATGTCCGTCGCCCCGGCAGTTTAAACTGCACAGGCCCATGTGGTGGAGGCGCACTCCCCCTTTGAGGGGTTTACCATCTTTGAACCCTCAGACCGCAGTCAGGGCCTCTTGAGGGGCTTACACCTGTCGGGGGAGCAGACGCAGTGCCAGCCGGCAGTCCCTGCTCCCCCATCTAAAAAGGTATATGAAGGCACCATGGGGTTTTAGTCCGTGCAAATCGGACATAACCCATCCTGACGGGATGGGAATCTGTTAGGGATGTCCCCATATATAAAAAAAAAGAGGACGGGGGATATCATATAGAGAACCGGAGAGTTTGCAGCAGTTGAGAAATTTGTGGTCCACTGATCCCTCATCAAGCCCACACTCACATAGAGAATGATCATACATATGTATTTTCACAAGAAAAGCCGGGGAACAGTTCTCCTAGTCAATCTATTTAGCCGCTCTAAATGTAGCGGTATATTCGGGCTTGTGCGTAATATACCCAAGAGTTTCATACAAAACAGAGTTAAAATATTATTATAAAAATCTTAAATCGGCATTTATTTATCCTTCGTTATGCATACAATATAATACACATGTACACTTAAATTTATGTTCTGCACAGCTATATTATGAGCGATCAAAGAGTAGTCGAGGACTGTACCTAAGTTTTAAAAGAATTTTCGAAGTGTATTTTCCGGTGATGTGTAGGTACATACTACGTTTTTTTTTTATAAAGAGGTAATTTTTCAAAAGTTGGTGTCTGAAAAAGTTTGCATGTAAATTCCAAATAATCCTACTAAGTTTAATGATTAATTACAGAGATAATTTAGTAGAACCTACCACGAAAAAGTTTTAATGTAAAATATTATTTTTCTAACGTAAATTTTTTATTTTATTTTATTTGTGGCAACCAACCGTCTAGTAGATTATTACCGCCATCGTGGAGTAGGTAATTATAATATAAATTTCTTGTGATAATTTCAATGAATTAACAATATGGTGGCTGTCTTGTTAGAACTTTCCAAAGGGGATTTTGTGGCAAGTTAAAATCCATGTTCCGTGATATTATTTCCGATCTCTTCCACTTGTGCACAATAACTAAACTATATCACTTAAAATACCACAAATATTACAAAATATACAGTCAAATAAAACAAGTTTATTTATTTATTATCTGTGAGATGTTATGTTATTTTCATAATCGTTTCCTTTTCTCAGTATTATGTACCAACTTAACCGTATTTCTGAGTAGTACTCAATTAAATACGAGGGTTGTTATTACTCTTGATATTGTTTTCTTAGTTCATATAACACGATTATTTGAAGAGCGTAAAACAAAGATCAAATAATAAGGATTCTGGCGAATATTTTAATACAATATTTAT
Organism: Antheraea pernyi; assembly: GCA_015888305.1. Taxonomy (NCBI): domain Eukaryota; kingdom Metazoa; phylum Arthropoda; class Insecta; order Lepidoptera; family Saturniidae; genus Antheraea; species Antheraea pernyi. The sequence goes on from MU158851.1 coordinate 284,909, forward strand.
CCTATTGAGATAATACTAGTAGGCGCCCAGAGGTCGACTTTTTAAAGTTTGAATTTTATTAGGGTTATTTTGTCAAAGAGTATTATGTTATAATAGCATTGTTGAATGTAGAATGAAAAAGGGTAATTGGAACATAAGAGTAAAATAATACATACAGTCGAGCATAGCAACCTCCTTCACAACCTTTTTTGAAGTCCTTTATTGACAAATGTCAAAATGTCTTTTTTATTTACATGTGTGTATATGTTGTGTAAAATTGAAGCAGTAGTGTGAGTAATGCATATTTTAATTAATTTAATGTACTTCTAATGCATTTTATATAAAATAAATAGCTTTCTGCACTTCTCCTCCATATAAACTTTAACTATGCCAAATTTCACGTTCATCCGTTCGCCCAATTCCGTTAAAAAGGGATACAAAGTTTAGGCTTCACGTATTAATATATATGATATTGCCTTTGCAGAATGCATTACAATATAACTCTACAACCATTCTCTGCGTATTCTACATACGGTGTCGTTCCTCTAAAACTGAAGTACAGTTCAAACTACACTGACCTAACATAGATACGACGTATTGTTAATTTTAGTATTTTATTTTGAATATCTGTTGACCTTTACGTTCATATTATGTTCATTGGACATAGCAACTGTAGCGTTATGGGCTTCGGGTCACTGATAATTGAGAGTTGAGGATGTAACCTTTCAAATTATCCTTCTCGTTTCAATGAATTTCTTATAATCGCAGATATACTTACTCGATGTGGTGCGTTTTTTAATACAGTTTATTGATTATAACTTCTGACCACAATCTAATCTCATGTTAAATAACAGTGTGAACGCATTATCGCCCATTAACAACCACCTTTAAATATGCATATACTACTTGGTTATATCTTAACCAACATCGATATATGGTTAAGATATTGTGATAATGCTAGTCTTTAAACCGAATAATGATAATTATTTCTATGTCTTCTATATATTAAATTAAGGCTTCAGTGTTCCACTAGATTTTAGCTCAATACATTACACTCATTGCTCACATTACTCAGTATATTTCAATTAGATCTTTCTAGGTAGTTTTTGTGACATCTTAGAAATTCTTGGTCAGTGTAATTGTATCCTACCCTCTTCTCTTGTGCATAACGCTATACTACGCGGGGACCCACCAATATTATACAGTATAGGATCAAAAAACACAAGATTATGAATCAATATCAATAAAAATCTATTATTAACATGCACCTATTTAGCGAATTGTTATGTGTCTGGACAAGTTTAGTAATGGAAGAAGGAAATGTCTGAAAAGGTGAAAAATTTTGGTAAAAAAAAACCTCCGTATAAAAAAGTGTGTGTCGTCGACAGACGGCAGTAGAGAGATCTTCAAAAACATTAACATAATTGACAGATTGACGTTCATTTGCTCAGTTGCCATTGTGTTTGATAATTGAGACGGTTGGATTTGATCTTATTTTCTTGGTTAGTACATCTGGGCGAAATACTAGAACTAGAAATACGAAGGGCTAAAATAATAACTACTACATGATTACGATCGTACCAAAAACTGCTTTATTATTATTATTATTATTCACAGTTACAGAATTTTAAATGGACTTTTTGGATGTGAATCTTACTACTTATGGCACGGTAATTAGAATTTTTCGTTACGTGAGTAAAAAAGATAATATAGTAGGTACTAGAATCTCTTATGGATCGCCAAAATATAAAATAAACATACATAAATAAGTACATAGCTATGCAATATTTTTATATACTACGCATATCGTCAGGTGTTCGGCTGGGTTATAGCAAATAATATATTATTTAGTCTACGAGATCAACTCCTAGACACAACATTGGTCTTACAAATATGTAAACACTGCGACGCCGATCCTTAGAAGTAGTGTCAGCAAGTCTGCGACGCCATATTTAACACACTGCATTATTCGTCCAGAAATGGTCCAAAAAAGAACAAAAAGAAAAAACACTTTGGTTATTTTTCTCACGATACGCGTTGTTAATGTTATGTATTTGTATGTATGTTTGTGTATATATGTCTATCTGGGTCTAGTAGTATACAAAAATGAGTAAATGTATAGTTAATACTACGGAACTTCGTATAGTATATAGTTTATGAGCATTCATTTAATACACATAAGCCAAAGAAATTTCTCTTCCTCCACATGTATACACTGATACAGGCACTGTTCTTTTATGTATTAATAAATTTATTATTTCCCATCAGGCAGGGTCTTTTATCTATACTAATATTATAAAGTTGGAGGGTTTGTTTGTTTGGTTGACCGCGCTAATCTCAGAAACCACTGGTCCGATTTGAACCATACGTATATACGCTATAGGTATATATCATTGCGCTAAGACCAGGAAGAGGATAGGAGTGAAGCACCAATGAAGAATGCTTTAAAATAGTTTTTTTCCTTTTGAGAGCTTTCGCTGCGTGTAGCGTTAGCCCAAAGTAACTATGCGACGCGGACGAAGTCGCGGGAACAGCTAATACTACGTATACATAGAATAATAGAAGAAAATGTAGGTAAGGTAATGCAATGACCTAGTTGAGAGGCAGCCAGACAGCGTGGGCGTCTTATACGCAGAGGTCGACGTCCCAAGAAGGACGACACGCATTGGACACGCTTTTCAAATGGACTCGATTGCTTTACAACCTAATGTGATCGAGTTTCAATTATGCTTTGAAATTTTATGGATCCTACCTAGTTTATGTCACCCACTTTTAAAATTGGATTGAATGTATGTCTATTATTTCGAAATCATGTCGGGTTATTTGTAACGAAATATTATATAACAATAGCTTGTAAACTATATTAATGTTGTACCTTTTTAATTAAAGCTTTGATTTTTAAGCATTATTTTGTTATTATGTCATTATTTTGCAAAATTAAACAGAGATTTAGAATTTTCATGACATATAACATAAAATATTATGGTAATATGAAAATAATCTATATGTACATATAATAAGAAGGTAAATCTAACGTGACTGTACTTCTTAGATTTTTGTTGAAAAAATTGTTGCTGGTGCCTAGAAATAAGTAATAAAATACATTTCAATCATTTTAGAAATGTTTGTCTGTTTGTTTGCACATACATCACTGTTAAGGTACCGCGTTCAGGATAAAACCTCACCAAGAAAATTATAAAGCATATCCTCGAGTAACATCAGTCAATTGCTTAAGTGTGGCAAGAATTTAGAATAAAATAAATACAAATAAATATGTATATACATATACATATATATATATATATATATATCACTAAGCCGTGCAAATATAGTGCAAAAGTAATTTTGTCTAACAAGTCGTTATATATATATATATATATATATATATGTGTGTGTGTGTGTGTGTATGTATGTATATGTATATAATGTACTTTTATATAAGTTAAGTTAAAGTAGGGGAGAGTGTTAGAGTATTGTATTGCTTAGTGGTATGGCAACACCTTGTTTAGATCCGTCAGTTGAGATGAGAAAAAAACATACAAATAAGTTCAGTGTCTTATGTGTATTAATTTGTAATATCCATATATAACATATTTAGTCTTTGTATAATTAAAATCGTTTCACTCTATCAAAAGTTATTGTAATTTTAATGACGACGCGATTAGTAGAAAAGTAGATATGTAAATTGACGTAATACATTCAAATGGTTTTATTACTCACTGTTTTTATACATTAGGTTTTACGTGGTCGGAGTCGCGGCTACTGCTAGTAATAAAATAAATCTAAGTGACTTTCCTATGACTGACTTGACACTGGCAGAATTCGTATTTACGCGACGCCATTATTAAAAAGTTCGAGTACAAAATAAAACTGCAGTAGAACATTACCGGGCTACTTACTGTTTACTTTCATTCAATTAATTTTTTATACTTAATTGATTACGTATTTAAATTATTAGTTAGCTTAGAATATAGAATTTATTGTACTTTTTGGTATAATTTAGCTAAACAAGGGACAGGGATCCGTTTCTCTATTATTTTAACAGAACTGAATTATAATTATGAACTCTACTACATTTGATTGTAGGTCTATTAGAGTTGAGTACGCAGGTTAAAAGACTCATCAACAATTCTCCTTGTCACGTACCGAATACTAAGGTAAAACCTCTAGGTAACTGCTATACTCCGTGAGTTACATACAGTGGATGCTTAGAATATTTAAAGATGTTAAGAATACAGAGTCTTTAAAGTACGTTTGTCTCAAGAGTTATTTTTTATTTCTATATTAAGTTTTATATTTATTAATACTACACTTGACAGCGTTAATTGTGTCTTTAATCTGAATATTTTCGATATAAAAAGGAGTCAATAGACTTTTGATGGTGGTAGAGCCACGATGAAACTATTACTGGTTTCAGCATGAATGGGTCGGCTCGCCCGGGGGAGTACCACTCTCTCATAGAAAACCGACATGAAGTAACAGTGCTTGCATTGTTGTGTTTCGTTCGGTTAGTGAGAGCGCCGGAGGCCCACCTCCCTCTCCCTTCCCTAACCCTTAAACCCAATGGTGGCAACGCACTTGCGACTCCTCTGGTTTTGTTAGTATCCATGGACGGTGGCGATCACTTAACATAAGGTGACCTACCTGTTCGTTTGCCACATATGACATAAAAAAAAGACAAACTGGATACCTTAGACTTCCGCAATTAATTTGAAGGTATACGGCGTAGCGGGAGTGTCTAGAAAAATTGAACAGACTGCATTATAAAACGGAACACCGTTTATATATAATTGATTTATAGATATATTTGGATAGTAATAAATAAATAAATTAAATAACGTAAGATATGTGACGCTTACAGTTGCCCGCGACTTTCTATACAGAATTTCATATAAGACTTAATAAAAAAGGCGAAGCAGTCATAAGGACTACCAACAGAAGTGAAATCTCAAAACAATGGAATGTTCCTTTGAGAACTATTTAAATTTTATAATTTGTATATTGAAATTATTAGCATTAGTCTGGTACTCACGTCTATTGGGATTCCGAGCAATAGTTATATACGTTTTTATACAGTTTATAAATTGATCGAACATATGATGGTGTAAGGGGTGTCGAATAACATCATAAGACTTGAGACATCCAAGCCAACGTCACCTGCACGTGATGCACCCAGCTGAATAACGAACAAGGCAATGGCGAACGCGGGGTGGTAGGGGTTTACAGTTTCATTGGATCGCAACCACCATGTATATGGCGAAAAAGCCCATCATAGTGATTCGCTTCTGCGGGTCGCGTTTCTGGATCAGTCTGGGCATATCCTGCTTTTCGCAGGCCGGAATGACAGCGGCGACCGGCGATGGATAGTGTGTCACTCGGTGGTCGTCATTGTTTTTGGATTGTACTCTGCTTACCATCAGGCAAAGTGCAGTCATTTTGCCGAGTGACAATAAGAAAAAAAAATGATGATCTACACAATACAAAGTATCAATATTACATGTACATTGTACACAGGCCGCTTTCCTACAGGTTGTTAGTGTGACTCGAGCGCAATACCTCAGGAGCATGTCGAGGTTACCGGTGAAAAAATCGCTCAAAACGGCTAAAGAAGTTATCACTTCAATAAATACAGAAAAATACTTTTCCATGAAAAAACACTTAAATATACCAACTTCCACGATTATTGGTCAAATATTGTTGAAGATATATACAGATCTTCTATATACTGTCAGTCGAGTATAAGCTTATATTAAAACAAAACAAAAACAGTAGTTCAGATGACAAAATAATTAAAAGACGAGCAGAACTTGAGAGATAGATCATTCTATAGAATTACACGCGAACTTTCCCCCGTGGGCGTTTTCTAATAAACGACAGTAAAATTATGACAAATTACTAAATAAATTATGAAACAGGGTCGATATACAGACCGACAATACGCTGTAGTAAATTACAAAAAGCGATTCTACCTACCAAAGCGTAATTAATCTTTCGAGGTCTTTCTCTTGAAATTCTTTGAGAACACTTTCATCGCGTCAGACAATGCTTGTAACGTTTTTCTGGAGATTTTTTCTTAGCGATTTAAAATAAAATTTACAAAGTAATTTGTTCATGGAAATTAGTCTCATCTGGTCCCTTAGTTTCAATTATTTAATGTATATGTATGATTTTTGAAGTGAAAACTTCTTTAGGAACATTGAGTGGTATTTTTGGCAGGAGATAAATTTATAATTTCGGGTCATGACATGCAACGTAAGCGTGACCGGCCGTATTGCGCTTGCGCGGCATGCGTCAGACTAGACACGCGTGTTATAGAGGCCTGTGTACATGTAATATTGATATTTTGCAGTTCATCATACGTTTGATTGATTAATAGTATTCATCAAAAATATATAATTATTTCTCCAAGTGCCAATAAATATGAAAGCCACACAATAATAATGTTAATAATTTCAATAAACAAATTCTGAAATTGACAATCACATTATAATTAATATAAATATTTAAAATAGAACATTAGAACATTTATTTCATTGTTTTGAGTTTTCACTTCTGTTGGCAGCTTCAATCAACAATAACTAGATAAAGTGTCACATACAAAATCGAAGCTAACTGCTGTCCCCGTAAATATATATTTATGTAAATATTTATGAAAGGGAGAAAAAAAGTTTTAAAACAGTTTTAAGTTCAACCTAATTACAACCATGACACCTAGTATTAAAGTCACAAATGTTCAAAATATTATCTAATACTTACGATAAAACGAGCAAAGCAATAAATTGCTTCCGTCACTTACAAATGAAAAGACAACGTAAACAACATTTAGTGTGAATTCAACCTTAACACGAAATGAATAAAGTACTTTTTCCCGTTATTGTGCGTGGTTGGCGAGCCTTGGCCAAACATTTGTACCACATGTTTAAAATCGATAATTTTGTTCTTAATTTGATATTATTTGTTAGTAGATAGCTTAAAATATAACTTATTCAACATGTATTTAGCGAAAGTAAGATAGTCCGGCCGTTAAATTGATTTTTCGGGTATTATTTTTGTATTTTTTGAATACACTGCGGCATTGTGAAACGTGCTTACATTGACATTCAAACAAACTAAGCACATTTCAAGTGAGCTGTTATTTACCGAGACGTATTTTTCGCGCCGACCCGATATCTAGTTATTGTTGATCCGTAGGTTGACATCCTTATGACTGACTCGGCCTTTCTTTGAGCATTCATTTAGTATGGTTATTCTTAAAAAGATTATTATATGAACGCTAGCAACAGCTTGTAATTAACAACTGTGTTGCAGCTACTAACGCTCACCGCTGGGAACATTTTAAACAATGTCCTTATAGGACATATGACAATAAAAATACCTATAGTCCTAATATATAAAAATAATACAAGATAGGACAAAACTAAATGCTGTTGGGCAAGCATGAGTGTATATATATATATATATTGTGGTATATGTATCTGTAAGTTTGAAATAATCATATGATATCAACCAATTCCCTTCTCATAAGGACATATCCACGGGCATATAGCCGTCTTATGAAATATTTTCACTATATAAGAAAGATCTATGACACCGTGATACATATGTATGTAAACTAGCTGATAACAGTTCGTTTCGTTGGGCATTAAAAATAGCAAACGGTCAATCGAATACAAAAAAGTAATTATCCTAAAAATTTCAGCATCGAAAGTCTTATACCGATGCATTGAGTAACTTTGACGTCATTAACTCTGAAATGAACTGCTTTTGTTCATTATATAGATTTATACTTGACGGTTTCTATGAGTCAAATAGAATCAGAAGCGACAAAATAGGTCGGATTTATAATTTTGGCAATAAACCGATAACTGTCTAGAGTTCACACATAATGATGGTGTTAATTATATTCATATCATCTATGGATTAATTAATATATTTACGACATTATATTTATCACATCTCCGTTTTGCGGTTTTTGATTTTATATGGTAAAACCCAAAATTGTGTGACCGATCACCGTGAAATTTGGGACAGCCACATGTTTCTTCATGGAAAAGCTTTATATATTATTCGTTTTCCTATTACTTAACTATCAATACAGCAATGATTAATCATGTCAAATAATAAGCGCGTACGAAGCTGTGAACACGTCTATACTAAATATTATAAAAAGGTAAAGTAAGTGACTTTGTAGCGGGTAATCTCAGTGGTTCCTGGTCTGCTTTCAAAACTTCTTTCGTGTTATATAGCTGATTTATATTTAGGTTAGGTCATTAAGATTATATAGGCTATATATCATAACGCTAAGACTAATAGGGGCGGAGCATTAATTAATAAATGTTTCAAAATTAAAGAAGAAGAAAGAAGAATCGGGGTTTATTTCCTCTTGAGAGCATCCGTTGAGAGTTACCGTTAGCCCAAAGTAACTATTCCACGGGGGCGAAGTCGCAGGCAGAGGCTAGTATACTAATATATAGAAAAGATATTAAACAAATATCTAAAACAAACTTCGCTGTAACGGCAAACATAATCCAATCCTTTAGACGGTCGAACATTAATTTAGATAAGTGTGAGTTGAAACTAAATTTATTCAAACAAATTGCTTCCACGGCCGTGAAAAATAAACCGGGCCGTTCATTTAGGGACGTCGAATATTATTACTTTGTGCTTCCCGCTAATTTCATAGTGGGGTCGGCGAATGTTGTCTCTGGGGCTGTAATTGACTTTAGATTAGAGCTAGAGTAACTCTACGCTTGCTCCGGATATTCATATCGTTTTAATTTATCCATTTTAATTAAATTTCTTCATTTATATCCGCAGTAACGACCTCGTCGTAGAGACTATTTAACAAAATTCTATAGAATTGCGAATTCATAAAAGCCATATATGTATATAGTTGCCATATATATGCCATGTATATAGTATTTAAAAAAAAACTAAAATGTTTATATGAACGATTAAAATTGGATTTAGCTCATTTTAAAACGTAATGACTTATTTCGATATTACCAGGCTACTTGATTGGTAAATGCAATATTTTGCGGAAGTCCATCACAAGTAGATGATTGGATGTTACTTTGCGCTTCTGCCCGGAATCGATTGACCGCTGCCACATCACACATAAGCATTGCCTCGCAAAGCGCGACGCTCAGGCCTCCCGCTTAAATCGGAAGAACCAACATCGATCAAACGATTCTCCGTGAAGGAGTTCAATACGTAAAATCGATTGTGTGAGACGTGACAGCATTCAATAAATTTAAGGCGGAAGCGCAAAGTAACATCCAATCAATTCAAGGCGGAAGCGCAAAGTAACATCCAATCAATTTAAAGCGGAAGTGCAAAGTAACATCCAATCAATCTATCAATCAATCAATTTTATTGGTTTCCGCATGAATAGGTTGGCTCGTCCGGGGTAGTACCACCCTCTCATAGAAAAGCGAGGTGAAGTAACAGTACTTGCCATTGTTGCGTTTCGTTCGGTCAGTGAGAGCGTCGGAGGACCACCTCCCTTCCCCTTGCCTCTCCCCCTCACTCCCTTTCCCCCAAACACAAGCTGGCAACGCACTTTCGACTCCTTCAGTGTTGTTAGTGTCCATGGACGGTGGTGATCACTTAATATCAGGGGAACCACAAGTTCGTTTGCCAGTTATGACGTTAAAAAAAAATCAAGTATTTATTACCTAGCTATTTGGAACCACCGCACTGAGATCTATTTCTTTCCACACTTATGTTACCATTTTGTCAGTTTAGAATTTAATCACAACGTCTTCTTATGCAAAATGAAGGTGTGGTCTAAGGTGGTAATCCTAAACCTAGAGAGACTGGCTCCCAATTGCATCCGCCGAAAATGCCTATAATTGCTTTGTGGAAGATTTTCAACTTTAGAATTATATCTGACTATATGGGCATTAGTAAAAGCCTTATCGTTATGCTATGTATGTTTATTAGTATTTAAACACGATGTTAAACTTCATCGAAAGTTCCGGTTTATTGTAGCTTTGTAGTTGTCTGTATATTGTAGGAAAGTTTTACAGGATATAAGTACACAGTACGTTTCACAATCCTAACTTTTACATTGTTTTCTAGAAACTTCATGAAGTTATTTTATCTTCCCTTAATACTGCGGAATGTTATATAGTGAGCTGCTCCCTGAACGTTTACTGAGAGTTTCTAAAGTGATCATAGTTTCTAGTGATATGTTTTTATTTATTAACTTGTATTACTTATATATATTATGTAATATCGGTGGTATTTTACGTTATATAGTTAGATTATTATAGACAATTGAATTATATTACAAATAATAAAGAGCATGAATTTGAAGACGTTACAAGAACTCTGGAAAATACTAAAAAGTTGTCCCCCATTTCCTTAGAACATTAGAGATTAGAAAATTGTACTCATTTAGGCTCGAAGGACCAGTTGCCTTGATAGATTAAAGTGTAAACGTATTTACTTTATAATGAAAAACCTTTAATTTGAAATAATCGAAGAACTGAGTGAGATAATATCTAATTCACACTTGTACATACATACACAACAACATGCTAATGAATTTTATTCAGTGACAGAATTGTGATGGTGGAGATTAATTCAGAGGATATCTAAAGCAAAAAGAGAGATGTAACAGATTTTTGACTTCTTGAATTGGTACGATAATCCAATTTCTTCGACATCATACTAGGTGGCACATAGCATTGTGTTTTTAAATTCCTTTTGACAAAACTCGAAGAACCTTTACATTCAGTGGGTCTAACATAAAGTGCCGATATATGGATAGAATAGACTCATAGTTAGGGTTGTGCCCACAATACAAGTGGCATAGAGAGCAATGAAGCGCATCGTACTCAGCATCAAATTAAGAGTAAGAGATTTCGATATCTGACGTCGTCCTAAAACCCGCGACGTAGAAAATGCAACTCAAATAGAATTAAACAGAACATGTTGCTGGGCACAAAGGACTAAAACGTAGACAGAGCTGTGGCACTGTATAGTTCAACGAACTATCAGATGTCCAACAGCTAGTTGAGTTGGCGATAATTTTACAATCGCTGGTCAAATTTGAGTAACGTTGGCTCAGGTTCGGGTCCAGAAGTGTGCAGTAAAGTAGCTCTATACAGTGAGTAGTTGCAAGTTGAGAACAACAATTCAAAATACTCTTTATTCAATTTAGGCCCTGAGAAGGCACTTGTGAACGTTAAAATTACTACCGGTTCGGAAAACAACCCAAGCTTCGAGAAGAATCGGCAAGAAGCTCGATCTGGTTTATCTTTTCATAATACATAACATATATTTTGATTATTACAACATAATAGACATATAAAGTTACATTCGTTTTCGGTGGATGCACAGAGAGAGGCGTCACTTTCAGACGTCGCCATCGTTCACATATTGATCCACCCTGTAATAGCATTTATGTATTAAGACCCGCTTGACATAACACTTGAACGTACTATCCGGCAAATCGGTAATGTGTTTTGGGACTCTGTTATAAAATTTAACACTATTACCTAAAAAACTGTTACTGGTCTTCGTAAGCCTGAAACATGGAGTGACCAGTTTGTTATGGTTTCTGGTATTTACATGATGTCTGTCTTTTACTAAATCAAGATTATCTAAGTTTTTCCGGACGTACATCATACAGAATTAAAATACCGAATTCCTGAAACTTAGTCCTTAATGATTCGCTTGGCCTCAAATTATAGATCGCTCGAACTGCCCTTTTTTGTAGTAGAAATATGCTGTCCACCTCAGCTGCTGTCTCCCACAATAAACTGCCGTAATACATTAAGCTATGGAAGTAAGCGAAGTACAACCTAGCAATAATTATGACGATTAGTAGTATTTGGACTTTAGAATATCTTATAAAAAAATATTCTTAGCGTAAAGTTAATTTACCAAATTCATCACATTTCCCCACTATTTGAACACAGTATAAAATGAACAAAGCATCCGTAAATGTTTTTTCCCATTGAAAATTCATGGTTATTTGGCATAAATTTGGAGAATACAAATCGACCAATCTAAAAAGAACATAATTAAAAAGGGGCATAGAGAAATTAATGAATGGACATTAAGAATCAAAGAAATTTCTTTTCGCAATTCCTTTAAATCAATCCTAAAAACGAGGCTGCCGCATTACGTATTTTCATTTGTCAAGATTTCTTATTCCCTTTTGCTCAAAAGTCAAATACGTCACTTTATCTTTTTAAATTTATCATTTTTCCTGACAATTTATCTCATCCCAACGGAATCGTTTCTTTATATTTTTTCGGCATCTTTAACATTTGCGAGTTCGACGTTTACTTATCCGAAAAAAATATCATTCTGATTGTATGGAGACTTTTGATAACTTTGACAGCTTCGTCTAAAATTGTCCCTAAAGAAGGTGCATAATTATCTTTATATATAAATTTCTTCTGTACGTGTGTATGTCACTGAACTCCTCCTAAACGGCTGGACCGATTTTGATGAAACTTTGTGTGCGTATTCCAGTAGATCCCAGAATAGTTTAGATTTATTGGACCCGGTAGGTGGCGCTGCGGTTGAATTTTAGGATTTTTTTTATTATCAAGGCATGACAATGTCCATCGGGCCCGCTAGTAATTTATAAATTATCTTTGCATTACATTCAATCAAGGCCGCTCAGGTTAAACCAACAAGGTGACAGGCCAATGCGTTGAAATTTGTTACCCAAAAGCAACGATCAGTGGATACTAAACAGCTAATAGTCGCAGTAAGGGGTAAAACTAACTGAATATACCATCAAGTAACTGTAAGATTTTATTTAAATGCCATATATCCCAAGATTCTTTGTACTAAGTTGTTAGCTATAATACATGTTTAACGATCATTATATTGTTTTATTATTACTATGCGGGCTATGCGGGCCCTAGGCCTGTATCACTATGACCATTAATAATCCATTGTGACCGCTCGACGTTACTAAAGCTCCCTGCCTAGTTCTATAGTAATTATGAACTGAAGGACTTTTTTGGTTGAAAGCATCTATCTGTACCTCATTTGGAAGCAACTACGTGCTCTCCCAGTATTCGGTTTCGTGTAGGCTTCAGTGGATCATATTCACACAAGAGGTGTTTTGGAGTTTCATTTACAATGTTACAAAATCTGCTCTAGACACCGATGATGTACAAATGTTTCTTTAGACGATACTGTTCAGCGAGTGCTCTCACCAAAACCCGTAATTGATTACTACTAAGTATCAGGGCCTCTCCAACACTACGCTGGTTATAAGCACTGATAAGTTCTTTGGAGTCTTTTTAACCTGGTAAGTTATGCCAGATCTTTTGGCTTCTCGGTTGTAGTGGTCCTTAAGGCTTAAATGAACTAGGCGTGTATCCCATGGGTGGGTGTATCCCACTGAACATCTGAATATCCTACAAAAACAGTTCTCAGGTTTAGGTTTCCTCCCAATGTTTTGCTTCAACGTCAGCTGATAGCGTTCCCAATTTAAATTAGTAGATGTACGCGAATTCCTAAAAATTCGTTAGTACACGTCGGGCTTAATTAATTTAATGGTCATGCCAAATGATCTTATTAAAACGAAAGTTAATCTTTATATATATATAATTCTTCTGTCCGTATGTATGCGACTGAACTCCTCCTACACGGCTGGACAGATTTTGATGATTGTTCAAGTGTATTCAAGAGTGATTATATTCACAATTGCGTCCAGTCGGTGGCGCTGAATGAAACTTTTAGGATTTCCTTTATTATCAAGGTAGGACAACATCCGCCGGGCCCACTAGTTGTTTAATAGTTTTCTTAAACAAATGAAATATACATTTTAAGCTTAAAGTGTAGAAATATTCCCTTGACAAATGATGTTACAAATGGGGCCGGATATATAAAAAAATAGTGAATGCTAACTAAAAATTATACACATTCTCTTTTCATTGGTATCATTGAAATAGTTAATTTTATAAAATAGAATTGGAATAAAGAAAAATAAAGTCATTTGCAGCAATTTTCATTAACAGCTCTACGTCCAGTGTAAAAGATTAAATACAAAAAAAAAAAGAAATTAAGGCGGAATGGCATAAATCAAATTCGCAATAAAATTATGCACCCGAGGGCGGTCTGAACACGATACAAAAATTACCAAGCGCTCGGGTAACACGGGAAGGGAATGAGCGACTTTATAAGGGTATCCGAGGACGATCAGTTTTAATTTAAAATTTACTTGACACCGTATTTTGTATACGAATAACTTGGAATTAAGGTTCACTTTAACAGTCAGATCTACCATTTCATTGTTAATTTCCTTTCGATACAATCAATTTCAACTCATTTAAATAATGAAAGTTCTGTTTCAATATTTTATTTATTAACATTCAGAGTTTAATTGAAATACATTTTTACTGTTAAATTAATGATATTGCATATAAATTGTGTTCGTAAAGATATAATTTAAAAAATATGTTGTTAATACATTGCACGTGTCAATGTGTATAATACACGGAGGAAGTGAAACTTCTTTGGTTTATATGTGTTCAATTGTATATATATATATATATATATATGCATATGCCCAAAAATTATATACTACATGAAGTCTTGTAGTATAAATACTTAACTATACATTTACTCAATTTGGGATACTACTAGACCCAGATAGACACTTATACATACTTACAAATACATACCTACCTACCTTACGTTTAACGCGTAACGATTTTTTTTCCCTACCGTACCAAAACAAGTTTCGTTTAAAAATAATGGCATTAACGATTAATACTACTTTCTATTTCGATTTTATGAAATAATGCACCATTATTTTTATTTATTTTTTATTATTGTAGCACGGCAAAGTGACTGCACTGTGCCTGATGGTAAGCACAGTATAATCCAAAAACAACGGCGACCACCGAGAGATACGCCCTCCTCCGGCGGTCATCGTTGTCATGCCGGCCTGCGTAAATGTCTCTTCACGTTACGCTTGAAGGACCCCATGTTATAGGAAGGAGGAAACACACTAGCCGGGAGACTGTTCCATAGCTTCACGGTACGGCTAAAATAAGATGTGGCGAACTTTTTAGTTCGTGCCCAGATAGGAGTTACCGTAAAATTGTGGCTCCGAAGATCAGCGCGCGTAATTTGGTTGTGAAAAGGAGAGGAAGGGATTAATTTGAGTAACTCTTCAGAACACTCGCCATGATACAGACGGTAGAACAGGCTCAGTGAGGCAATGTCTCTGTGCAACTGAAGCGGCTCTATAAACTTTGTAATGTCTGCATTATTAACAATGCGGACAGCTCTTCTCTGCAACTTATTCAGGGCATCCAGTAGGTATTTAGCGGAGCTGTCCCTGAGATGCGAACAGTATTTCACGCAAGGCCAAACTTGTGTCTTATAAAGGAGGTATAGATGACCAGGCGTGAAAAACCGTCGCACCCTGATCAGGATTCCGAGTCTCCGAGATGCAGTGGAGATTACGCTCCCGATGTAATCCCTGGGATTGAGGTCGCTGCGAATATCTATACCTAAGATATTGAGACTGTCTCGCATTGCGAGCGAGACGTTCTGAAGAGTAGGAAGGGGGGTAAATGGAGATGTTTTGCAAGTAAACGCGCACACTTGTGTATTGCTAGCATTAAACTCGACCAAGTTCCTTGCTCCCCATGTTGATATGCGATGCAGGGATCGGTCGAGCTCAACATATCCTTGTGTAATACCCACTAAGAAGATACATTGGACCCCACTATAACTTTGTCACTAAAATGGCTGAAATAATTAAATATGAAACTATAATACAATATAGAATACAATATTTAGCCATATGATTAAGTAAATAATTACAACACACACAAACATATATATTTCAATCAAGCCAAAGTGACAAGTTTACTTGACGGTGCATAGTAAGTTTTATACAGTACGTAGCGAGTTTGCGTGACATCCTTTAATAAATTCATTACTACATACTCGTACATTCCTACTTTTTTTTAAGGTTAATGAAACCACATGCACAACATGCTGATCTGACATCAATTTATTATTTAAAGTACGCTTATTTGTGCTAATCTGGCATTTTATTATGAAAAAGTACCTGATAACCAAAACACACTAAGCTGAATAATAGTAGAAAATTGTCTAATATAGATTTATTTTCCTCTTAGAAAATATATTTGTGATGTTAAATGAGTATATCACTATATATTATAAAACAAAGTCCTGTGCCACGTTTGTCTGTCTGGTCGCGATAAATTCAAAAACTACTGAATGGATTTTAATGCGATTTTCACCAGTAGATAGAGTGATTCATGAGGAACGTTTAGGTATATAATTCATAGGTTTATTTTTATTATCAGGGCGGGACAACGTCTGCCGGGCCCGCTATATGTATAAGCGAATATAAAATAAGCGAAAACATAAGTGATAATTATCTTTTTGTCCTTTGTTTTTTATTTGTTTAGTAACTGTTTACGAGTTTTAGTGTTATCAATACAAAAAAAAAGTATAAACAGTTAATTTTTCATATCATCGACGATTTTTTTTTAAATTTATAAGTCTATATTTTTAAGACTTCATCCTCCATATCTCTTTATAAGTATCATATAGATAGATATACAGATAGAAGTCTGTACATGTATATGTAAGTCTGATATATATATATTTTAAATTTTAATTCCTAGACACTTGATCCTTGTTTCAAAAATATATATCACGATATCTTCATTTAATATAAAATTATAAAATTAAAAAAAAAGTGTGTGTGTTATATACACGCGTTAGAAGTTATACTTCCTTGGCGTAACAAGATAAAAATCTTTTGAAACTTTTTATCTTTCGCCTTATTATTATAAAAAAAGTATTTAATGCATTGAAAGTTTTAATACAAAGAAATATAAACCAAAAATACAAAGAAACAAAATGTAGTACTATAGCTAACTTCAGGTGTCAGTTTTTCGTGACGGTGTGCACGCATCGTAATAACTTCAGGGTGTCGGTTTTTCGTGACGGTATGCGGGCGCATCCTAAAAATTTACTCTCATAATTTTTCCCTAACGCGCCAAAAGTATAACTTCAAAAGCTATAATTTTTGTAAGCACTACGCGTTTAGTATACTTAGTATTTATATGATATGATATATTTCTATAATGTATTGGAAACATATATGTTAAAAATATGTACCCGACCAAGTTTCTTGCCGGTTCTACTAGATGAGTGTGTTGTATGTCCGAACCCGTGGTAGTTTTGATGTTCATAAGTGCCTCATTAGGGCCTAAACTGAATAAAGTATATTTGATTTGATTTACTTGAGTAGAGAAGTCGGGTAAGCGATATAGTCCGAATACGCAGCACAAGATATGTACTTTTGAAATTGCTTATCAAGTTTCTGTTCAAAGACCTGATAATATGGTCAATTAATATAGTTAGGTGTTCACGCTGAAAATAAGAACCGCAACATCTAGAACGTAACAATTACGCAAATAACCCAATGAGAATAAACAAAAACGTTAGATACAAGAAACGTTGTAAATGATAAATTATCACATAGTAAAAATGACACTTATTTTAATTTCTCATAAGCCGACGAATGCAACCTAAAAGGCGGTATATTAGTTTAGACCAAATATCTTTTTAGAATCGGTTGCATAGTATACTTAGTACTGTTATATCGGTTGTTACTATATTTTATATATTTTATCTTTGGCAACCAATCTTCTAGTAATCTAGTATAATATTACTGCCATTCTCGAGTAGGTAATAGTAAACGTTTGTTGCGATCATTTCAATGAACTAACAAGATGGTGGCTCGCTTGTTAGAACTTTCCAGGGAGTCTTTGTGGCAATTCAGAATCCATTCGCGCGGTATGGGAAATACTCATCCATTTAACTTATGCACAATAACCGAACGTAAGTCACCATCAATATTACAAAATACTGAGCTAAATAACACAATTTATACATATAATAATAATAAATCTAAGGTGTCTGTACTTTTTCGATTTTCGAGAAAATTGTTACAGGTGGTAAGTAATAAAATAAATTTCAATCATTTTTTTAAATGTCTGTCTGCCTGTCTGTTTGTATGAACACGCGTCACTGCTAAAGTACTAGGTTAACAATAAAGCCATAATACCAAAATCATAAAGCATATCTTCGAGAATAACTTAGTCTTTGTTTCATTAAAATCGGTCCACTCTATCAAAAGTTATTGTAATTTGAATGACGGCTCGAGTTAAGTACGAGAGATGGGTAGTAGTCTATAGTAACATTGTACAGCTGGAGGGTTGGTTTGTTTGGTTGAACGCGCTAATCTCAGGAACTACAGGTCCGATTTGAAACATTCTTTCAGTGTTAGATAGTTCATTTGTCGGGAAAGGCAATATATGATCACGCTAAGACCAATAGGAGGGGAGCACCAATGAAGAATGTTTCAATATCGTTTTTTTTTTCCTTTTGAGAGATTCCGCTGCGTGTTAGTTAGCCCAAATTAACTATTCCGTGCGGACAAAGTTGCGGGCAGAAGCTAGTCGTGAATAAAATATAAAATCCACTACATAATATTCCTAGGTCTCACCAAAAACTCCTCAATAGGAATTATTGTATCAATATTAAAGGATAATAATACAATTCCTTCTTCATCCATTGTAGTCCGGTGTAGCTATTAAGACGTTGCTGGGTCAATAGCATAAGCAGGTCGAAAAAAAAAATCTTCATCCATTATGCGGACAGCTAAATGGAGTGCGTCAACTTCAGCGAATAATCGTATAATATTTTTTAGGCAATCACGCTACTTTACGCCGCATCATCGCTCTCCATCAAATAAGATTATGGTCGTATGTCTGCCAGATTACTGGAATAAGTCAAACACAAGCCATCCTACACATTTCTATTTAACACTCTAAACATTTTCTCATTGGTGCCTATATCGCCAGTTAATTAGTGTAACTTAAAGTTCGCAATCAAGCATAACGCCCGACGCAAAGTCCAAATAATGAGCTCGAGTTTGAAGCGTCGTAGCATAAAAACGGGCAGTTTTATTATGAGTTTTACGAGTTTATTCCAAGAGGTATCCGACGAGGGACGCGTCGCTCTTAAGTGATTAAAATCGGGACGGCTGCACGGAAACAAAGCGGGCCGTAATGTTCAGATGAATTTAAATGGAGGTACGAAACAAAAGAAGCGAGCGGAATGCACCGGCGTGTCATCTTGTAACGAGAGGAGTAGCGTGTCTGGCTCGTCCCTGAGGCAGCCTCTCGTGTCCCTAGCTCTGCTTCCCCCGATCCGCCTCGCAAACATTTAAACGCACGACCTTTTCAATGTTTCACGCTGGGACGGAAAATGGCAGGCCCTATGCACCCGAACACAGGTATTTCGGTAGCTATACGACGTGATGGTTTTATACCGCGTTGACGAAAGTACCAGTTTTCCTATATTTTTTGCATTATACCTGAATAGAATTCTTTTTACACGAGAGTCGTTGAACGTGTTCAGCGTAAACGGACGGAAATTAAACTAAGAATTTTTAATGATAGAAATAATTTAACGAGAACTTTACGTTTTCAATGTGGCCGTTTGTAATTATAGTGAAGCTCTATCACGTGATAGTTCACGGAGTTTAATTATTCACGCAAATAAGTAAAATAATAGCAAAAAAAAACAAATCACGTGATGTACCTAAATACTATCCAAATAGAATAGTAAAGGATAAATAAATACAAGCCTCATAATTTCTCCAAATTATTTAATTACTGTCTGACCGGCCACGCGTTGCTGTGGCTCAGTTGTTATATCATTACATATTGATAAGAATTCATAATTTTTGACCAATAAACATCACTTAGCGGTTTAAATTATTTGTTTAATATAAAAAACCACTTTTTGTGACTTAAATATAAAAGATAGACATATGCTGTCGCTGACTTTTTTCTAGGCATTATCATGCTCTACAAATTTTCTTTAGAACTCAATCATATATCTGTCATCGTTAAGGCAGCGTTCGTAAGAAACGTTTTGTTCGACCGTTTTCTCTCCGACTTACTTTGCAAATCCGACTACCACAAAAAAGTCTTTTCATTTTTCGGGTTTAAATATAGCCCACCACACTTACATATAACGTGATTTTCTATTGGTAAAAGAATTTTCAAAATCGGTATAGTAGATCCAGATATTAACCCCTACAACCTCACAAATTCACAAACTTTACCCCTTTATAATATTAATTAAAATTAATTAATAATAATAAGTATAGACAATAGACTAAAGACTAGACTAGGCACTCCAATAGAGCTAAAGTATCTTCCACTCGTTACATGAATTATATTGTAGATACACATACAAGTATATGTTGAAATTTCCCAGACAATAAACAGCTTATGACACAAGTGAGCTCTCGTTTGCCACAATAGGGCTGTTACTTTTCATTTTAGGTATTTAATATTTATATATTCACTCTTTAAAATAAAGTATTCGATTCTTTGAATATTCGTTCTTAAAGTATTCGATATTTCAAAAGGAAACTTCTTTTGGGACGGTGTGAATTGAATTTGAAACTTAGAAATGAAACGAAAATGTGTAACGAAAAATAGCTATAAATGCATATATGGGTTTTAGGTTGTGATAGAACGAGATAGTATATTCTTAATGTACTCGAAATATACCAGGTGACTGCTTTGACAGTAGCAATATTTCTGGAGGACACTCTACACTCGATTCTCTTTCTAAATCAATTAAAAAAATAGGTGCTTAATATTGGACCTAATTATCTAGAAAAATACAAATATTATTTATACACAATCCTCTACGCGTCCATTTTAAAGCACAGTGTCAATGACCGTCGGGTGATTTCACTTTCATTTGAAAGGGAACGTGGAAACGTCAGGAACAAAACAAAAGGGTTTATTGTCCGTTTTACTATCGAAAGTTATTAACTCCGGCTCGCCTATTGTAGCTTTTAGCACCGGTCATTGCACTTAAGTTTATTATTTTATTTACACGTTTGTAGCTATACTTTAGAAAGTCTTAGAACAAACTTTAGCTTAGGTTTTCTTGATTGGTTATTAGTATTTGTTTTAATATTATTATTTTATATGTTGAATGAGACCATGAAGTGTCGTATCCTAAAATACTGCGAGAGTTTAAACAGTCACCTGGTATACAAAGAGAGGGAGAGAGAGAGAGAGAGAGAGAGAGAGAGATCTATTGGATCGTAGTGACTATCGCGACTATTTTAAAAATTATTCTATGTTGTTTATTATTAGAATCGTTAATATATATTGAAATATTACAAAGTAACGCCGAAAACTGATGTTTACCACCCCCAAAGGGTATTCATCTCATGCACTTAAAAATTAATCGGCACACTAAGTTTCACTTCTACCGCATGTGAACTACAGACAACTTTTTTTGAAATGAAAACTTCTTTCGGCGCGTTGAGCGGTGTTTTCGGCAGGAGATAAATTTATAATTCCACGTCATGACATGCTACGTAGCCATGACCGGTCGTATTGCACTTGCGCGGCTTTAGTGAGACTAGCGACGCGTATTATAAGGGCCTGTGAACATGCAATATTGATACTTTGCAGTTCATCATACGTTTGACTGATTAATAAACTTTATAAAAATGTATATAATTATTGTTCCGGTTGCCAATAATTATGAAAACCACATTATGTAAATAATTTCATCAAACAAATTTTGAAGTTGATATATTGTCATTCACACTATAATTAATATGAAAATTCAATAGAGAACACATTTCTTTTATTGCTTTGAGTTTTCATTTCTGTCAGCAGTTCTTATGACTGCCTCGACATTTTAAAATACTTATTACACTTTTCTCTTACAATCAAATTAGGCTTAATAAATCGCTTTTCATGGTAAGATTATTCTACTAACTGTTTTATTGACTTAAGCAGTATCAACATCAATAATACAAATTGATTGATTAATGGGATTAGTTGTTCGGAGGCTGCAAAGTACGGAGAATAATGGAAGGGATAAGGAGAGCTTTGGTTAACGGTGAAAATTTATTAGATTCATAGTTAAGAGTATATTTGAACATTTTATAGTGTAAAAAATATTAATTTATTTATGCAAACACTTAGTGTAGCATTTGAACAGTGTCAACAATTATGGTCAAAGGGAACCTATGCAATGACTACAAATTTGTTCTGTCGAATGGAAGTTATTATAGAATAAACAATGTAATTTTTCATCTCACATTTTTTTAATAGGGTTGCTATGGTCTATCAATTACTTATTTATCAAATATTTTTTGTAGCGATTAATAAGAAATACATTTTATTACGTTAGTGTAAGTAGAATCACTAATTGTAATAAGATTAAGTATCATTCTCGTAGCACTCACCACAAAAAAAAACCTTTTTTTGTATACCACGATGTTGGCAAAAAAGCATGCGGTCTGCCTGATGTTAGGTAATCACCGCAGCCTATGAACGTTTGCAACATCAGAGGTGCCATATGCGCGTTGCCAACCCTTAAAATTCATGGAATTCGTGATTTTTTTGAAATTCCCAACTGAAACCTATTAAATATATAATAGTCTCATATATGTATGGATATATATCATTACATAGTATAAAACAAAGTCCCCTACCGCGTCTGTCTGTCTGTCTGTTCGCGATAAACTCAAAAACTACTGAACGGATTTTCAAGCGGTTTTCACCAGTGGATAAAGTGATACATGAGAAACGTTTTGGTATATAATTAGTCAAGGATTTTTCTATAATAAGGGCGGGACAACGTTTGCCGAGCCCGCTAGTTCAAGAATAAAGATTCATCATCAACATAAACTACCAGTACCCGCCTTTTGATTTGGCATGTCTCGGAGCAGACCGACATAGTCATATCTGTGTCAATCGCAATCATTTATTTGAATTGAGCACACATATACATACATACGGGATATACATACATATATGATGTCAGTGATACTAGTAACAATTGTTTCTACGTGACGTATTATAATAGAGTGTATTTGTTTCTAATTTTATATAATGATGTAATGTTTTCGAATGCGACTCATAGTGCGGCCTCTCCTACTATCATAGTTTAGGTCAGGGATGGACAACTTACGGCAAACGGCACGCGACTACGTGAACAATGTGGCTTTCATTCAACTCCAAAGTATAATTAATTAGAATTATGTAAATATTTGTCATTATTATATTTGTACCAATGTTATCTATCTATACATATAATGATAATGTAAATCTAGAGTGTCTGAACCATTTAGATTTGTGTAAAAAAAATGTAGCAGGTGTCTTGGAAATCTCGCAGAAGGAGGAGGCGGAGAGGGCCCGCGAGACAGACCCTCAAAGTGGCCCTCTCCGCCAAAGGAGGACAGACGGGAGGAGGCGGCGCTTTGCCCAACTCCTCCCGCCACCGTAGCCGGACCCGCACAGGTCCGGCGGACGAGGGGGGCAGCCGCTGTGTACCCGGTTTGCCCTTCGATAGGTAGGAGCCCGGCGGCCACCTTCCGCCGGGCGAACCGTGGGGGCAGCTCTACCAGGTTTATTAGCTTGAACGATCCCTTGCCGCCCCACAAAACGGTCTGTCGGTACACCGTGGGGTTTTAGTCTGTGCGAGTCGGACATAACCCACCCTCTCCCCCGGGACGGTGGCGTAACCATACGGGATTTCCCCACGTTAAAAGAAAAAAAAAAGGTGTCTTGGAAATGTATGTCTGTCCGTCTGTTTGTTTGGTCACGCATCACTGCTAAAGTCTAGCGTTCACCTAGCCAAGAAAATCATAAAGCATATCCTCGAATAACATTTAGTCTTGGTTTCATTAAAATCAGTTCACTCTATCAATTTTAAAGACGAAGCGACTTAATTACGAGTGAAATGTAGATAAGTAAATGGACTTTACATTCAGATAGGATTTTATTATTCACTGTTTTTATACATTAGGTTCCACGCGGACGAAGTCGCGGGCACAGTTAGTATCCAATAAAATTAATAATGAAGGGTAAATAATAAAATATTTTGATGTCATTTTTCTTTAGTTTTTTAATTATAACCCGTATATTATTTCTCTGCTTGTTGTTTATTGGCAAGTTATTTTAACTTTGCATTAATTTAAAAAAAATCCTTACATAGATGGTTTTTAAACTTATACGGTGTTATTACAAAAAAGTTAAATAGGTATTGAACCCTGGCTTTAAAAATGTGTCATATTAAATAAACCGCGGTTGCTGAATGTTCGCCATCTTGTTCTTTTGTCTCGCTTTGATTACGTTAGGTTTGACTTGTAAAAAAAGCATAACGCGAACTTGCCTCGGGCGAGCGCGGTGCATTTATTAGGAAACTTTTTTAAACCAAGCATTTAATACGTATTTAACTTTTTTGTAATAACACGGATAGCGTTATAGCTCTTTAAACCTTTCCTTAACAAAGATTTCAGAATAACATTTTCTCATGTGACATAAGTTCGTAGAATCTTCGTGAATACTTTAACTTGAGTGTGTTGAGAGACTTTTATAACCTCGATAAGCAAAAAAAAAAAAAGATTATTCAGTACTGAAAAGGTGTTATCTAACCTCTACCCAGTTTCAAATGTTGTAATGTATTTTAAGTTACATATAAAACCTATTTTTATATTCCTTATGTTATTCCTACACCTCTTGACATTTATCAGACCAGAATATTTTTGATAGCAGACGGACGATATTTACTGCACATAGAATGTCGTTTCATCTCCTCCCACAACAAACGTTTTGAAAGCCATTTTTATATCATTCAAAACCCTGACAACCCTACATATAGACGCAATATAGAGCCCAATTAGTCTCACATACCGCCCCCGGTGAGCTAATGATCTGCATACGTCCCCGCCAATACTGTAAAGGTGTTCGTTCGATATATATGTCGCCTTCATTAACCGTATGTCGAGGAATTTTCAATAAGTTTAATGACGCGTGGGCGATCGCCGAACCGAACCGTTTTCATCGGGGTCCTATTTCGGGGACAATGACGTCGCGACATTCTAGTTAACAGTTACAACAGAAATGCACAAACTTTTTGGAACTATGGGCCACACTGACAGATTATGAATTAAAACAACTTCAAATATTTGTAAAACGGATTTAATAAAATTATAAATTTAGCTTGTAATAGTAATGTAACACACATTCAGAATGTAGTTCACAGCACTGCGTCGATGCTTTTATTTCTCACTACTGTGACGGGCCGCAGGTTCATCGACCACGGGTCACGGTCTTTGGATCCCTGGGTTAGACCATGTATCAATCAATTTCATTGTTAGTTTTAACTGATACAGCAAATTCTTAGACTTTAATCTATGATACATCGCTAAGACCTCTCAACGTAAAGAGAGATACTTAAATATCTTATAATAACTGGAGAACCCTTATTCTCGTGGTAAGTCATCGTGATACCTATAATTTTTTTAACTTAAAGTCATAGTCAGCTTAAAATATTCTCTATCTCTCCACCGAAAGCTTGGAACCATTGTGAGATTTGTTACTTAATTAAGTTAAGTAATTCGGTAGCTTTTTACCGCGCAAGCAATAAACTATCAACTCTTCAAAAATTCCATAAACACAGATGCCCGTGTAAGTTGTCCGTCAGACACAAGCGAGCGTGACGTTGAAGGCACCACTCCGATATATTTCATGGCGTACACCGCAATCCCATTTAGTGAGGATCCCCAATTCAACTCCGACAATGGACACCGAGATGTTTACCTTATACGCGCGTCGTCCACTTAAAGCGAGTCTAAAGATATAAGAACCGATTTTTTAAACGCAAATCTTTTAATAATTTAGTGTGATCTCTGCTCTTGTGTTTTATAATTATATCATAAGTATTTTTAGTCTCGATAAAATCTCGATTGAAAAAAAAATGTATTTAGACTTATAATTTCATTTTTATATAACATTAGCTTCTGCCCGCAACTTCGTCAGCATGAATTAGCTATTAATATTACTACTAACACTAATACGTAGAGCAAGCTCTCAAAAGGAAAAAAAAACGATTTCGCAACATTCTTCATTGGTGCTCCGCTCCTATTTGTGTTAGCGTGATGATATATATAGGATTTCTCGATAAATGTTTGCGTTTTGTCGTATAATGTAAATTGATTTTTTCGAATTTGGACACGTCGTCTCTTAAGTTCATATTAATATTTAAGGTATTTGTACTTTCACAAGCATAGACCATTATATTAATCGACTGATTCAAAACCAAGTTTTTTTATTCTATAAAATTCAGTCAAGCGGGAAAGCAGTAACTAGAATTTAATAATTTATACTATTTAATTGTTGTCGTCTTGTAAATCTCTGGGATGGTTGTTAAAATAGAAAGACTTCTAATAAATTAATTTATAGCTAACATTTAATTTCGTTTTATCAAATTCACCACAGTCTAATTTATGCTACAAATTTTACGTACAATACATTTTTTTTTGTACGAATTATGAATAACATAAGAGAATATTATAGCAAATCAAAGTATAGCCTTAAATGGATCACCAGCCTGCATCTAACAGAGTAATTCTATTTTCACCCTGAGTGACACCAGGGGACGGGCAAAATAACAAATAACATTTGTCCTCGTGTCCCATTTAATGAAAAGGTTCTTTTGTTGTGTTTAATGTCTTATAGACTGTTTATTGGATGCGAAAGGTTTTTGACCATTTTCTGTCACAATTTCCGTATGAGCTTTTTATTATCGACAATGGCGTTTGAGCCAGAAATTACGAGGCTTTTGTGGGTAAGCATCTCTATTGTGTGAAATCATTACCTTATGTATTTGTTTATCCTTACTTTTTTATCGTGATTCGATACTATTAATGAAATCGATTGTACGATACACAACATTGGAAAAGCGACAACCATTATCATTAAATTGAGCGTTAGAATATGTATTCTATATTTTTATTGCCTATAAACCACATGCATTTTTTAGGAAGCGCCTATCCAGTTATTACATTTTATGTTATGATGTAGTTACTTGATATTAATTGCATCGCATTGCATTTTATGATATGCATGCATCTCATTGTTCGTTGTTATACTTTATCGGTGTTAGTACAAAAAAGTTAAATACTTGCTTTAAAAATGTTTCGAATTAAATGCACCGCGAACGCCTGAGGCAAGTTCCCGTTATCCTTTTTCGCTAGTCTAATCTAACGAGTGCGAGACAAAAGAGCAAGATGGCTAACATTCAGCGACCGCGGTGCATTTAATTCGAAACCTTTTTAAAGCAAGTATTCAATACGTATTTAACTTTTTTGTAATAACACCGTATGTGTTTTAGATTAGACTAGATTTAGATTAAATGACGATATGGTCTTAGATGGTAAACACGGTAAACCTAGGGGGGGCTGGTTCTAAAGAGCAGCTGCTGGAACACACCAACAGATACTTGGTGACAGATTTTCAACTTTAGGCTGGTAGCGAGGTAGGCGGACTTAGAAAAAACCCTACCAACATGTTACCAAAAGGTTTCATCACATTTTCCTTCACCGAAAGCTCCGATTCAGTTGCCAGGATTGAAACCTACGTCTATCAAAGCGGTGTCCGAACACGCTATCAACTAAGCCGCCGTCGCTTCATGTAATGAACGTGGAACACACGTAAATTATTTTCACTAATAATTGTATCGACAGCTCAATGCACAGTAATATTGGAACAACCTAATTTATTCACGTCAGATCTCGCCCGGTGGAGCACGAACGGGCTCAAACCCGCCGGAGCGTGAGCCCTATATAGTCCGCCTGTAGTGTTATCCTAGGCCCGCGCTTTGTTCGCCTCAAACACTACGTATTGCGAACATACCTCAAACTCGCAAACAGAACAATCCTAAGACGATTAGTTATCCGATGAACAGTATTATTCAAATATAAACTCTCTTTTATATAAATATAAAATATAAAATCTGTCTTCAAATTGTGAGTTATACAAGTAAACGTATTGATTTATCCAATCAGGTCGAAAAAAAATGACTCTACCCATAGAACGTTGAGGTAGAGAAAACTATTTTTATGTAAAAGAATTGTCTTTTAATTTTTTTAAGACTACTTGAGCAGTTTTTAATTATTAGTAATCGTTGCGATTGTAATATGGAATATCAATAAATAGATATATATATATATATATATATATATAAATCAACTTTCAATATTTGGTACCAGAAACATAAATGGTGAAGTGTCAAACAAGCGAAACAGCAATGCCTAAAGTTTAAGCACTGAATCCAACCGATTTTAAGTGGTAATTTCGACTTTCAGCTTCATATAATCAACCTCATAAGGACTGGAATACCAAATTCAGTCATAATAGATTTTCACCCCTGAATAGATGTTGCCAATCACACTCACCACTATTAGCAATTCAAGGGTATTTAATATACAACGAAACTAACATATAAATATATAACAATCCACTGTCCTGATGTTTGTCCATGATGAACTTTGAAACTACTCAACTGATCTTCAAGGCAAAATGGCATCCATGTGTAATTTGGTCCAACTTGAGAGATAGGTTAATTTATATTTCGATTATTGGCTCAATATTTTTTAATTACAAAGGAAATGATTGTAAATGTTGATTGTTGTTATTAATTGTAATTTTCATTCTCATAGATGGCGCCACGTTTTGACGGTTATGTTAATCTATTTACTACGTGCCACAGCAGCGCGTGGCCGGGTCAGCTAGTTGTACCACAAAACATGATTCGGAAAGTGACTGCAATTCGATATATAAATCCTGACTGTGGTATAGTAATCGATATTAATTTGAAATACACTCGAGAGAGCTCAATCGAGAACGTTAGATACTGTGCAGTATGATGGCGGTGGCAAACAGAACGATAATGGTTTAGGCCTGCATGCGACTCGAACGCCGCCGTATTTACGAACGTGCCTCAACTCGGAAGCAAGACAAATCCCATAGACGAGTGTATTCGCAATCTAATTGATTTACTTTAGTAAATAAGCCTACCTTATTCAATTTATATACGTATTCCAATGATATTTAAATATTTATGTTGTACATACTTATAATGAAAATACTGTTCGTTTGAGACTCGCTCCTATCAAAACTATGTATCGGTGTAGGGTTATGACCATTCGAATGAGAATATTTCGTAGATGATGCTATACTAATGATTTTTTGAATTCCATTGACTCTTCACCATTTTTTTTTAGATATTCACAGCGATGCGGGTGGGCATCAGTTAGTCTACAGATATATATAAAAAAATGTTTATTGTATCCTTGAACTAACCTCCGAATTGTCTAAAACTATTGTACCAGACAGATGGCTTTACATATTATTACACTTGTTCATAGGGATTACGGAGT
This sequence comes from Antheraea pernyi, assembly GCA_015888305.1. Lineage (NCBI taxonomy): Eukaryota > Metazoa > Arthropoda > Insecta > Lepidoptera > Saturniidae > Antheraea > Antheraea pernyi. Next base: position 314,205 of record MU158851.1, read on the forward strand.
AGCGATAAATTTGTCATTAAAATATAAGAAAGCCCAAAATTAATTCAGATAAAGCATGGAGTTTACGTATTTATACAAACTAAGTCGCAGGTACCAGCTAGTGTTTAATAAATTATTACACTTTACATGGTTTATATTAAACTTTTTTTAAATAATTTAATATCGTCAATTCCAAGTATGTAATCATCGCAACGAGCGGTATAATATGGCTTCAAAATTACATTACTACGAAATATCGAATTCATTACTTTGCGAACCAATATAACCTGATATTACTAAAATGATATAATTCTTTTTAATTTACGATATCGAATTCTTAAGATGTTGATGAAATATGAGATTCCTTACATATTCTTACCGATGTAATATTTCGCTTTGATTAAAACGGTGATGAATACCTGGAACAACATTAATTAAACGTTATTATATCGAAATAACATCAATTTATAAAATCAAAAGACGTAATTAAGTAATTAACATCAAACGTTGGTATTTATAAACAACTCCACGAAAATTCTAATTCAACGACTCATTTAATTTTTTATGTCATAGGAGTCAAACGAACAGGTGGGTCACCTGATGTTAAGTGATCACCACCGTTCATAGACACTAACAACACAAGGGGAGCCGCAAGGGCGTTGCCAGCCTTCGGGGGAAGAGGAAGGAGGGGGAGAGGAGAGGGGAGGTGGGCCTCCGGCGCTCTCACTGACGCAACAATGCAAGCACTGTTACTTCACGTCAATTTTCTATGAGAGGGTAGTAGTACCCCGGGAGAGCCGACCTATCCATGCTGAAATCAGTAATACCTTCAGCGTGGCTCTACCACCTGTATTATATTATAGTATGTATATATTTACAGGAAAGTCGTGGTATTTTAGTGGTTTGACCGGTGGAATATCAACCCGATGTCCGCAGATTGGAACCCTGGCATGTACCAACGCAATTCGCGTACATTTACCAATATAAATTGGTAACGCTATCGGCTGACGGTGAAGGAAAACATCGTGAGGGAAACTGAACCTGAGAAATGTTGTATGTGGCAAAACATAGACTTGTGGATTTATCAGAGTTTGAAATCGCCAATACGTCGTGCTCTGACGTGGTGCTAATGCCCATACGTTCCATCAGGAAGAGGCCCATGACCCTGCAGTGGATCTCTTACAGGCTGATGATGGTGTATATATTTATTTACTATAACGATCTTGAAGCGACGATGGCTCAACTGACAGCATGTTTGGACACCGCGTTGATCGGTGCAGGTTTGAATCCTTGCGACCGAGCCGGATCTTACGGTGTATGAATATATCGTGATTTTCTGCGCTTTTATTTCTTCAATTTCTTTTTCTGAGCTCTCAGGTTGGTGTGTTCTGGCAACTGCACTTGAGAACCATTCTCCCATAGGTTCAGCATGTGGTAAACACTTAGTTGTTTAACATCCAAAAATATTGTAAACAAACGTTAAAACCTATAACGTTAAATATAAAAAAGGATATTATATGTAGTAGAATCATTGTGTTACTAATTATAGTTAATTGCAGCTATCATCAAGATAAATTATTTTCAATGTTATTACATGAATATTAATAACAGAAAATAACGAATAGATACATATTAAAACTATATATACATGAAAAGTTAAATATACATTCAATTATTCTAGCAATTAATAATAGAAAATATTCCATGATAATCATTTACGTTGAACGGAAGAGTAATTGCTTATAACAAATTCGATTGCATTTGATGGGAAACGAGAAATGTGTTCGACTAAATGCTACTACCACACATATGGTGATAAACCCAATACAATGCCTCTATTTTAATTTGGAAGGATAGTATAATAGTAACAATATAGTCACATTGTCTTGCTTCGATTTAAGAATACTCGACAAATAATTTTAAAACGGAAATGGATAAGCATTGATCATTCGTTTAACCGATGTATCAGTAACCGCAACGCATCCGTGTAACTTGACTCTATAGTAACTTTAGCAAACTAAACTCCGTCCAGGGTTGGCGAATCGCTTCTTTAGGTTTAATATCGGTTCCCGAAGCCGCAAGAACGCGGTGTTAGGGCCCCTGGATTTGAGGTGCGGCCACAGTTACAACGGAGCTGATTTAAAACAGTTTAATTTTTAATTTAAATAACCGTGTAGTTATTATGAACTTTTATTATAGAAGTAAAAGACTTGAGTGTCTCATCGATGACAATGACAGAAAGTGAAAAACATGTGACCTACGGAAAGGCTAATTTATATATTGACACTCTTCGCTCGGTCCGTTTCGTTAAATATCAACAAAAAAAAATACTGCGTGTCTCACACCGTCACACGCGATTGAAGTAAAACTTCTTTGGCGTTATAAGAGATGGCGATTAAGTTAATAATAAATACATCATATGACAATTTAAAAAGGCATTTATTCATGATGTAACTCTAGTAATATATACAATTATTATTGTCGACAACTATACATTTTATAACAATAATTTAATGACTATCATACTTCAAATATGGTTGATTGGTTTATGATAACTGAAATGAGAAGCATAAATTCATTTCTGTTTTATTTATAATACTTTGTAACAAAAAGTTGCTAATAATATTTGCCGTGTTATTTAAGTTCCAAATTAGCTGATAGATGGTAGTACAGATAATGAAGCTTTGATTTAGTTTGTTACTTACTTACATTGAAACCAGATGGCACCACGGTCTCGCGCCCATATATACATAATTAATTCTATTGTATGATTTTTATTATTATTCAATTTAATATTTTTTATTGAAATATTTTTTATTTGTTTTTCAAAAAATTTTGATTAATTTGTTTAAAAAATTATTGATAAAATCAAAAATATTTAAAAATCACACGGTGCAGAAACTTGACGCCATATTGCCGTAACGGACATCCGTTGCATTGTCGTCCAGTTACCTCCTAGTCGCGCCTAAAGGAGTTTTACTCCTTAATATCTAGTCTACACAATATACATGTTTAATCTCTAACAGATTAAAGATGTAATGTTCCACTCCAATATACGTAGAAGTTGTCAAAACAATATTACAGGAATATATATAAAGTGGTTTATTTTGCAATGTTATTATTATAAAGTTTTATTAAGTCATATCTATGGAAATTATATTATGTCAAGTAAAAATAAGCGGTCATATAAATTGACATAATTCTTTACGTCTTTTTTATGATAACTCTTCTTAGAGGCATTTCTTTACAATAAACATATTCAAGTTTACGATCCAATCGCGATAGTCTATCACAAGTCATAGCCATCAGAAAGTCTAGACGCTAAATCACGGCACGTAAAATGTTTATATAAGCAAAATTTTATTCATACGAAAACTACTTTATGAATTGGACCATAAAAACATGACCTACTATCCTATCAAGAGATATTTTGATAATCTATTGTTGTTAGGTGTAGAGGAGACGAGTAACTTTTGCTTAAATATTTAATGAAACACATATTTAACGCAACTGATCAGATGATTCTTTAACTTTCTGTCTAATCTAACAGTCTAATTGTGTGGTTACATTTCAAAATGGGCTACATCCAATTTTAATCGTTCATATAACATGTTTAATTTTTGAAGATTTCCAATTTGTATACATCATGAACGAAGAACTAACCATAGTTCATTTTTTTCATTCAAAAGGTTTTTTTATGATCTTCATATTTTGCATGTACAAAATTTGAAAATCTTGAAAAATAAAGTAAAATTTTAGGAACGACTAATATTGGATTTAGCTCATTTGGAAATGCAATGGACTCAATTATTCTTTTTCTTAGAATTTTAGCCTTTAAACTGTATTGGATTTGATGTTTTAATTAATTGTTTATTAATTACTTGAAATTGCAATAGCGAATTTAAACTAACAGAAGATACAGTGTATCATATATTACACGCTTTCACTCGGGCCATAACAATTTCCATAGAAATTGAAACAGCGAGTAGTCAATACTGAGTCCGGGTGGCGTAAGTCTGCTGCGCAACTTTGAAGGGCGACTTGTGGTCCCTTTGTACACAAAAGACTTTGTATCTACAGATAAAGTCATTTGATTAAAATCATTTAGAAAAGTTATAAGACGAGGTAACATTAATGACAGTTAAGTGAATTCTATAATAAATCCCGAAGTGATAAGGAAGTTTTACTCATATGAATCGCTAAATTTGATATGTATTTTGAAAAACCAACAAGTGTGTCGATTTTGTACTTCTGGGTTATAGAGAGACGATGGCGACAGCTGTTGAGCATTAACCACGGGGTGGTCGCCGTCGTTTTTATATTATTAAATTTATTTATTACTTAATGTACTGTATTTTACCGATACGTTGCTTAAAAACAGTTATAAATGAGATATAAAATGTACAATGGTAATAAGAACTTTCTATTAAACCTTTTTGGTAAAAATTGTAAGCAAATATGTATAGTATGCGTCACTTTATCAGTTTCTATTAATTAATTATTATTATAGTGTACGTTACTTAGCACTCCCGCCTGGAATTGATTGCCAACAAAATACGTTTCATTTTATTTGCACTAAAGTATTTAGAGACTAGATTAATATTCTCAACTAGCTGTGCCCGCAACTTCGTCCGTGTGAAACCTTATGAAAAAAACAGTGATTAATAAAGTCGTCTGAATGTATTAATTCCATTTACTTGTCTACTTTTCTCTCGTACTTAAGTCGAGCCGTCATTAAAATTACAATAACTTTTGATACGAGTGGACCGATTTTAATAAAACATACACTAAGTTACTCTCGAGGATATGCATTATGATTTTATTGTGAACCCAGTGCTTTAGCTGTGGATGCGTGTTCATACAAACATACAGATAAACAAACACACAGACATTTCTAAAAAAGATTGAAGTGTATACTATTACTTATTCCTAGACACCTGCAACAATCAAATCAAAATCAAATCAAAATCAAATCGTATTATATGTATAGATTAATACATGAACACTTTAACAATTCCGTTGTTAAGTGTCTGTAGACATTTAAATAAATAAATAATAAGCAACGGTAATGTATCGTATAATTACATTCAAAAATTGCTCCGATATATGACACTACTACTAATGTGAAAACAGAACAAAATTATACCATTAGGCGAGCTTAAATATTCATTAGGAAAGAGCGTGTATGTTATATACATATATATATTTACATAATATTCGGTGCGTATATTATTCCGCATGTGTTTACTTCTCAGTAATTATTCGTAGTACAAAGTAATGTATCGTAATTTTTACCCATGTCTCGTGATATTCAAATGAAATTAAATCAAACCAAAAATGATTTATTCAATGTATGCCCTGAGAAGGCATTTATGAAGGTCAAAACTACCACCGGGTCAGAAAACAACCCAGTCATCGAGAAGAATTGGCAAGAAACTCGATCTGGTTTATTTTTTCATTATACATAAGATACCACAACATATTTTTATAGACATATACAGTTACATTTGTCTTTGGTAGATGCACAGAGAGAGGGCTCATTTCAAGACGTCACCATCGTTCACATATTGATCGAAATTATAATATCCTTTATGCATAAAGACCCGCTTGACATGGTACTTGAACTTACTATCTTACAAATCGGTAATGTGCTTTGGGACGCTGTTATTATATCTAACACTATTACCTAAAAAACTGTTACTGGTCTTAGTGCGCTTGAAACATGGAGTGACTAGTTTGTTATTGTTTCTAGTATTTAAATTACATCGGTCTTTTACTAAATCCAGGTTATCTAAGTTTTTGCGGACATACACACATCAAAAAAGTCTAAGCAACATGCGTGATATTACAAATTTTATCATTTATATTAATTAATTTCTAAGTATTTACTCAAACAAAGTGCGTAGGTAAGTAAACTTTTTTGTTATTGATGACATACTGGCTGGTTGTAAAAAAATAATTTGATTATGTTTTGTTTTTTCATACAATTCAAATGACTGCGAATTTGTTTGAATTTAAGTGCGTTTTAATTGCTACGTTTAGTCTTGATTTTATAATTTTACCAACCATTTAAATAAGCCGAGTGGTTGTACTCCTTTTACGGCCTGGATGCTGTTCAGCGAATTCTCCTGTATTATTGTAGCGCTACCAAAGACGACAAATAACTTTTCTATGAATGCCAAAATGTCGAGATACCTGAGATTGATTACTTCCCGCTTGCAACATCCCTACAGCTCTTTGCATTTCATCTGCCATCAAATGACGTCGCTTCATGACGTAAAGAATATCTAACAATGCAATTTTGT
>MU158851.1:320534-475112 GCA_015888305.1 Antheraea pernyi
AGTACGGTCTACGAGCTCGACGCCCAATCAGGTGCCCACCGATACGTCACGGGAATCGCGCTCGTCGATATGAATGGTGTAGAGAACGCATAACATGGACCCAGGAACAATGGGATAAAATTATGTTTTCCGATGAGTCGCGATTCGGGTTTAAGCCTGATACAAGAAGGGTGCGAGTGTATCGTCGGCCCGGAAATACTGAAAGGCTCAGGTGCGTTCAGGAAGTTCATCCATACAGCGGCTCAACAGTTATGTTATGGGCGGGTATTATGAAGAACAGGCGAACTGTGTAAATGGAAACATGAATGCTGAAAATTACATTGAGGATATTCTCAGACCTTATGTCTACCCATTTGCACAAACCTTTGGCTCCGATTTTAGGTTAATGCATGACAATGCGCGTTCACATACAGCTCGGCGAACCAGTGAATACTATGCAACGGAGAACATCCGGGTATTGCCCTGCCCTGCACAATCGCCAGATCTCAACCCCATCGAGCACGCATGGGACATGCTCCAGAGACGTGTATTGAAGGACTTGGACGGAGCGATAACAACCCAACAGCTGAAGGATTTGCTACAATTCCATTGAGAGCGAATACCGCAAGATGACATAAACAGTCTCATTAATTCAATGAATAATCGTTGCCGCCAAGTTCTGAATAGCAGAGGAGCCCATACTTTGTATTAAATTGTTATATTCTTTCACAATAAATACATTTTCTTTAGAAATTTCATTTTGTAAGAAAAAAGTTTAGTTTCTTATGTATCTTAGTTTCTACAGTATATTCTAATATTGTTCATTTCTGTTATTAAAAGAACTTATAAAGACAACAGCTGTTATTTATACATCATAGAACCCTAAAGATATTATTTTAAAAATAAAATACAACGTTATAATGTGAAGAACCATCCTAAAATTTAAATTAGTACATGTTGCTTAGACTTTTTTGATGAATGTATATTAAATTATTAAGAATATATTGGGAGGGCTGAGTTATAACAAATTCCTGAAACTTAGTCTTTAATGAATCGCAAATCAAGGCCCCGTAATATAAATTTCCCGAACTGACAGTTTTCATAGGAATATGGATTACTGAGAGTATTTTTGCTAATTATTATGAGCTATAAAATTTCGAAAAAAAATTATTCCCGGAACACAAATTTCTTTAAAATATGTTGTCGACAAATAAATTATTATTTTTAGTAACATTTTATTTTATGATTACTTAAAGTATTATCGAGAAATGGCATATATCTATAGTGTAAAAAATGTAATAAGAGTCGGTTAATTAATCCCTTTCTGAGTTAGTTGCAGACAGAAACATACATTTTTCGTCACACTTTGATCAGTGTCCTTTATAACATATATTTATTACAAAAACGTACGTACAGGCAGAACTACAGATTTATTAATATAGATATCTACATATTATATAATGGCTCGTCACAACATATATCTGAATTAATTTCGAAAAAAATGTGTCGCTCATACTTAGTATAGACAAAATTATATATCGATTCAACCATCATCAGGGATACACGTCACTCATATTCAGAACTACCATACATGTAATGAAAAACTAGTAATATGATTAGCGTAGCTAATTTAGCTTAGTAATATTCGTGTTGTTGCATTCAAGGCAACAAGCCCAAGCCGAGGTTTCAGCCTCTTTGGCTGCTTTTGAGCTTGTTGCCAAGCGGCTGAGCGCCATAAGCGCTCCCTGATTTAATCCGATGAAGCTGCGAAGCCTCAGACCAATAGCGTTAGTCACTTCAGAAAGAAATAGTTTTCATAGGCTCATCCCGAAAACATGTTTTATACTACTAATTATATTCGTTCACGATTATATAGTGGAAAGACATATCTGACGACTTTCTTCAGTTAAGTCCGATCTCTCGACGGCCGTCTCTGATTCTAGCCCATATTTTACTTACCATAACCTAAAAACTGATCATGCGTGTAATGTAATAATAATGTAATTTAAATATCTAAATCTTTTGTGTATCTGATATTTTATTACGATAAGAAGTATTAAGGAGTCATTCACCTCGGATTGGATCGTTCGATCGGAACTCTTATCTGATAAGGAATTATATGAAACGAACAAATAAACATCGACACATTTACGCTAGCGCTATCCCATCCAAAGAAAATGTACATCTAAAACACATCTGTGTACGTTGAATTAATCACCGTATCGTAACAATAAAATATAAATAGGAAAAAAGTGTGCTTAAAAAAAATCAGCTCAAACAAAACACCCTTGACAATAGTACAGTGAATATATTGGTTTTAGATTGTTATAAATCTACCATTACCTTAATCATAATACAATAACACGATTTTGTGGAGTTCCTTGATATATTCTTGAAACTCAAGGCCTTAATGCCAATTAAATTAAAGACCTACTTGACAATATCACTTCTCGATTTAAAATTCCAAATTGGCTTAGAAATTATGAAGTTCCGTGGTAGGTATAAAAGAATAGAACCGAATTGTGAACATCCTTCTTGAAGTCTGTTCAGAATATCCTAGCGTGTCGATTGGTTTTTTTTTTATTGTAGCACGGCAAAGTGACTGCACTTTCCCTGATGGTAAGCATAGTATAGTCCAAAAACGCGACTACCGAGTGACACTCTATCCATCGCTGATCGCCGCTGTCATGCCGGCCTGCGAATAGCTGGATATGCACAGGCTGATCCCGAAACACGACCCGCGGAAGCGAATCACTATGACGGGCTTTTTCGCCATATACATGGTGGTTGCGACCCAGTCAGGCTGTAAAACCCTACCACCCCGCGAGTTGGTTTGGGTATTTTAAAATTAAGAATACTTGGTCAACAAGTACACACTCCATGATCACCTTCATTGTGATATTGAAATCTCAGTCATTTTATATGTACAATCTAATTCAATTTGCGTACAGCTAGCACGAGCATACATAGCACATGGTTACAGAAATAACCGATTAAAATTCAAACTCATGTGCCATGTGAGATTCGACTGTGGCAGTAGCTCACCAGAACACCAGGTCTTCCAACACAATCTCTCAGATGTATGTAGAGGTCATTCAAATATAGCACTAAAGGGGGGTGGGGGCCCTTGATTTGCTTATTTTTGCTGAAATACGGGATGGGGTATCTGAATGGCGATTACGTCAGCAATATTTACTTTTTCGGATTTCCTGCGAAATTTATTCGATTTTGATTTGAACACGGGGAAACTTTACTTATCCATGCTCAAAAGCGAAATACATTCAAGAATTCACCAAAACTCATTCTGAATCCATCTTTACTCACTCACACTAGTACGTGAATTAGCTTGCGCGATATTCATTTGTCTAAATTGGTTTATGAATCAATAAGGAAACCAGAACAGATTTAAAAATACTTATATACATGTTTACGTAATCATGGGGGGAGGGTTAGCGAATAGCTAACTTTTGCTGACATGGGGGAGGCGGCGGTCAGAAATTTAAGCGCCGGCAACGGACTTGCGACTTCCCTGGCGTTGCTAGTGAATATGGACGGCGGTGATCACTCACCATCGGGTGACCCGCCTGTTCGTTTGACCCCTACATAAAAAAAATGAGTGTGTGTAACTGTCACACGCGGTTGAAGTAAAACTTTTATGACGTTATAAGGGTAGCACTACAGATAAAGAAGCTTTGATTTAATTTGTTACTTTCTTACATTGAAACCAGATAGCAGCACGGTCGCGCGCTCGTATATACATAATTAATTCTATTGTATGATTTTTATTATTATTCAATTTAATATTATTATTAATTTATTTTTCAAAAATGTGGGATTAATTTGTTCTTCCGTTCTTCCGTTGCATTGTCGTCGAATTAACTCCTAGTCGCGCCTAAAGAAGTTTTACTTTAAAAAAATACAAAAAATCTGCTTACGTAATACTTCAACGTTAGTACGTTGGATTTTAGGAAAAGAAGTAAGTCTCCTTGTTATGTTTGCTTTTTCGGTTATGCGTCGTGATTACCTCGTATACCTGTTTTCTACTTCAGAACTGACAAACAACCTTATTAATAGAATACTTAAAAAAATATCTACATAAAACGGTATTAATATCTTCTAAGAAATTCGTATATATTAAGTGTTTCGTGGAACATGATTAGTTACCGTGAAACATGCACTTTAAACGCAATGATGTTTGCATACCGAGTATTACCGACGTTAACAAATCGTTTCACCTGAAGTATGATAACAAGCATTATTGTTATATTAATATTTAATTAAAAACATACCTGAATTATTCTTACATCATGCTAAGAGGAGTTTATATCGTGTTGCAAATGCAAAATATTTTTATTTATTGTAATTTTTTTTTTGTAATTTTTTTTTTTTTTGTAAATCGCGTTGTCGCATTTTCCAAGCTTAAATTTAAGAAAAAAAGTCGAAGCAGTTATAAGGACTGCCGACAGAAGTGAAAACAATGAAATAACGGTGGTCTCTTTCGAATTTTCAAATGGATGTATTATTTAAATTTCATAACTTTTATATTGAAATTATAAACATTAATCTGGTTTTCACATCTATTAACACTCCGAACAATAATTATATAAATTTTTACACAGTTTATTAATTAACTAAACATATGATAGGCCAACCTCAATACCACACATCAATTAAATTAAATGTACACAGGCTTGTTATACTACGCGTCGCAAGTCTGACGCAAGCCGCGTAAGCGCAATAAGGTCAGTCATGCTTGCGTAGCATGTCATGACGCGAAATCATAAATTTATCTCCTGTCAAAAATACCGCTGAAAGCACATAAAGGAGTAGTCACTTCAAAAAATAATACGCCCTTTTGACATACAACTCTATCTAACTGCTGTAATACACCCTTTATACATTTGGCACGCGATACATAAAATTGCCGTTGTAACGCACTGACCAATTTTAAATTGCATTTAAACCTGCAAGTATGGTGTTACATTTCAAATTGAAACTTAGATATTTTAGTTATTAGTTTAATATAGGACTGAATCCTAACAAGTATTTAAACTTCATATTTTGACGCTTCTTACAGGGTATAAGCAGTAAGGATAAAATAATTATTGAGAAAAAGACAACACAATTCGACCGCAGTCGCGTGCTCTAAATAGTTAGTCAATCATAACATTAAAGCTCTACTAATGGTCCAATATTTTATAAATAACATAATTTACACAACGAAATGGATAAACAACGTTTTCCATTTGACTGTACAAAGCTGACCTTTCAAAGCGCGTTTAATGGCTGCCCCTGTGATAAACGGCGGGAACCTGTCAAAGTTGCACGCAAATGCCGCTAAAGGGTTTAATGCAATTGTCGTATCACTAAAAGAGAATTATATATTTATTTGCAATGTTTTTGTTTACTCTGTACTGTTTTCTATCGATTCGGGTTATAATTTACATTTTATATAAGCCATACTCTTAATCTTCGGTGGTGCGGTCATGTAACGCGTATGGCGGAGGAAAGAGTAGCGAAGAGCATCTTCTATTCTGAACGGAAGGAGAGCAAGCGTAATCATGGTAGTTCCGTCCTCCAGTACAAGGATGTCCAAAAGAGACACATGAAGAGATGCAATATAGAGCTCTCTTCTTGGGAACGTTTGGCAAGCGGAATCATGGTGGTCCCCTTCTCCGGTACAAGGATGTCCAAAAGCGGCACATGAAGAGATGCAATATAGAGCCCTTTTGTTGGGAACGTTTGGCAGCACAACGGCCATAATGGCGCAGAATTGTGAACAGCCAAGTACGCGAATTCGAGGCTCAGCGTAAAACTGACCTTGATATCAAACGCGACCAGTTAAAGGCTCGCCCTCTTGCTGTCATAACATATCATTATGAGAACGGCGTACTCACGTGCCCTCAATGTGCACGAAGTTTCGCCGCGAAGATAGGCTACATAAGCCATCTTCGAGCGCACCAGCGCCATTTCTAAGTTTAGTGGTCAAAATGGTCGCCATGGCCGAAACCGGTCGGAACAATCAGTTATTTTTCGCTTTGTAGTGCCTTATTTGTGTTTCACATCGAAGGCGGTTTATTTTTTTTTCGAAAAATTTTTTTTGCATATTTTCTTTGCAAGGTTCTATAAGTGTTTTAAAAAAAGGCAATATTGATGACGCAATCATCATTCGAAACTCTCGTAAAGATACTCCCACCGCGTCGATAGACGTAGGGTCCAATCTTAGGAACTGGGTGGGAGGGTACAGTGAAGTAAAAGATTGTGATAAACCATAGCATGATAGTATGGCTTCTTCTAGGTCCGCCAAGCAATCCACCACTCTCAAACTGAAAGTCTGTCTGTTGGTGTGTTCCTTAGGTTTAGCGTTTTTACCATCTAAGCCACATCGTATACGAGTATATGCCTAATTTCTTTTATAAGCAATAAACTGCACCCATATATTCATTCACAAATGACTGATTGAATCGAAACATAATGAACTTCATTCAGTATTATAACATTTATAATAGAATCGTGACCGTATGAATAAGTGCGATATATTGAAACTTTTTTGTCACTGGCAACGTTATTTTTATGAAGCATTTTGATTTAAAACGTGCCGTGTGTCATATTCGAGTCATTATCCATCATCCGAAGCATTAATTGGACTAAACGCATTACGGCTCGTTTCCGTAATGACGATGTCTCGTTAGTGAACGTACATTGAGCTAGTTTGCTGTTAATGAGGCCTAGATTATTTGTTTTTTTATATGACCTATTTATAATCGATGTTTTTGTTGATACACGATAGTTTCGTCTGTTTTAATCGCGAACCCCACACACCTAGTGTAACATTTCCCATACTGCCGCACTTAGCTGTTCTATGAGTATCAAAAACACATTATTCATTCATCGGAAAGAACCTCCAAGAAGCTCGATCAGATTTATCTTTTCATTGTACATATTTTTATGGAAATACAGGATAATTATATTCGTTTATGGCGTGAGAGAGGAGTGTTATTTCCAGATATCACTATCGTTCACATATTAGCCTTTAGACATCAAAGCCCGCTTGACATGGTGCTTGAACTTACTATTCGGATTTTTTTTTTAATCTTTATTTAATTTAGGGACTTAGGTCCACATAGAACATGTCAGTCCCATCATACCTTAATCTAAAAATATTCATCAAAGAGACTTCAACACAAACTTCCATAGAATCTTGGCTTCCTCACTTGCAGGTGCACACAAGATTCTATGAAAGCTACCCTGATCGAATCTATTGAGTTTTAACTCATCGAGTGTTGCAAGTCTTCTATCGTTTCACACGTTATACAATTGGGTGATACGGTTTTCCTCATAAGGTAATGTGCTTTATATACAGTATACAACATATTTAAATACTAGAAACAATAACAAATTGGTCATTCCATGTTTCATGCTCACTAACACCAATAACAGTTTTATACGTAATAGTGTTTTATAACAATGTCCCAAAGTATATAAATGATTTATCGAATAGCAAGTTTCAAGCAACATGTCAATGGCATGTTGCTTCAATACGTACACGGTGACGTCTGGAAATGACGTCCCTCTCTGTACATCCACCAAAAACGAATAAAACTATATATGTTTGTAAATATATGTATAACTAGCGAGCCCGGCAGACGTTGTCCCGCCCTGATTATTAAAAAAATCCTTGACAAATTATATACTAAAACGTATCTCATGAATAACTTAATCCACTGGTGAAAGCCGCTTGAAAATCCGTTCAGTAGTTTTTGAGTTTATCGCGAACAGACAGACAGACAGACGCGGTAGGGGACTTTGTTTTATACTATGTAATGATGAAGAAATAAAGCAGATCGATTTCTTGCCGGTTCTTCTCGATGACTGGGTTGGTTTCCGAATCGGTGGTAGGTTTGGCATTCAAAAGCACCTTCTCAGGGCTTAAATTGAATAAATTATATTTATTAAAAATGAAGCAACTGACTAGGTTGTGATCAGCATGCATGCGACGATAAATCCGTCACAGCGTATATTTAGCAACCAAGAGGGGTCAAAACCGGCAAAAAAATTGATGATTTGCGATGGATTGTCGAGATTTTTTCATGAATGCTATCATTTTTGCATTCTACTAGGCTTATTACCAGACACAGGGCCGTCCCTATGCCGTGCTGTTATATAAAATATGTTTCTAAACACATTTATTATGAACGATATATGTCTGTGATTTAATTCTATGAGCATGAAATGTAAATGGTGTCAGGCAAGTCAGTGGTTAGAACATAATATAAAGTTTTATACATTTAGTAACTGCCAGTGACATGTTACGTTATAATTGTGTTGAAGACTGAACTAATATTAACTGTGCTATGCTCGTTAACTTCTCACAGACTAAATGGTTACACTAAAACTTCTGAGTAACACAGCTGTAAAATTTAAAACTGACATAAGATAAACGTAATTTCGACTGCGTATCGTCTCTGTAAATTTGTATTTGCTCGTATAAATTTATTTGTGTCAGTATAACTTATTTGTTTCATGCAACTGTAGAGTATAAGTCATACATTTATTCATAAAAAACACAAATGAAATACAGTTACTAATAACATAGTATTACCGCCGTTAGAATAAAAAAATACATTTTTTAGATGTCATTGTCCGTAATTCCCGGTCCATGACTACTAGCACAAGTGTAAGGCGAGGCAGTCATAAGGACTGCCGACAGAAGTGAAAATGCAAAACAATGATGTGTTATTTTTTTAATTTCTGAATTAATTATAGTTTGTATTATTTAAATTTCATAATTTGTAAATTTAAATTATTAACATTATTCTAGTTTTCACATCTATTGGCACTCGGAGCAATGATTAGATACATTTTAATACAGTTTATTAATTAATCAAAAATATGATAGGTTGGATAAGTTCTATACAAAATATCAATATTACAGAACATATTAGGATATACTTCGCGTCGCTGGTCTGACGCAAGCGCAATACGTCACGAGCATGTCGAGGACATCGGTGACGCGAACCCATAAATTATAATATGTAGTTTTTCGCGTACCAAAATCGCTCAACGCGGCTAACTAAATTTTCACTTCTAAAAACCTTATCGCAACAATTATTTCGGGAATTCTTCTTCTTCTTCTTCTTACCCTTATCCCACATAAGTAGGGTCGGTACAACATGTTTCTCATGTTGTGGTATATGATTTGGCTTAATTTTACGATCGGCCGCCTGCCTGACATCAACCCTCCTTGGGATTATTTTGTTGTACCACTGTATTTGTGATTATTATTATATAGTTGCGAAGTCTGATGGGCTCTTTTAGCCCTACAATTGTTTGTTCCGGTTAAAAACGAAGTTCTTGAAGATTATGGTTTGCTTGTTATATTGCCATTTTTATGTAACAGAAAACTATCCAACTTTAGACTGCATTTTCTGGGTTTTTTTTTTCAGGTTCGTGGTTTCAGAGTTTTCTCACTAATAGTAATACAATATTAGATATAATAAACCATTATAAAAATATAAAATAGGAAAACTATAATAGAAAAATAAAATGAAATGTCAGTGTATAGTAAGACATCTATCACATTATATCAACAATTATTTCGGGAATTAAAACATTTAAATAAACAATAATAAAATATATTTTAGAATAAAATTTTAATAACGATTTAAAACTTTTATAAGGTATGAAATAATAAAAACTCCTGCAAAGGAACTTAATACGACTTCATTTGATAAAAGACCGACCACTCAGACTTGTTGTGAATGGGGTACTATATAAAACAACCGCCAGACTTTACTTAGTAGAGAAGCACTACAAAATACCATAACCATGATGGTTCAGTGGTTTGTGTGTTTCGAAAACCATGTCGATAGACGTAGTTGCAAATCATTGAAAATGAATATTCCGATATACACGTATTCATTTGTGAATCATGCAATTTCGATTGTATGGTTCACAAATGTATATATGTATGAATAGCTTAGAATAGTTAGCTAGGTCAGACGCGACTTTTTCCAGGTAACAGCCCAAGCCGAGGTGCGCGTGCGCCCTTGTGTATGTTACCTAAAAAACCAAATCGGCTGAGTGCCTTAAGCGCTCGCCTTAGTAGTCCGGTGAAGCTGTGAAGACCCTGCAGGGTCAATAGCGTAGTCAGTTCGAGAGAAAAAAAAAAACAATGAAAATGAAAGTAGTCCGGTGAAGCTGTTAAGACCTTGCTTGGTCAATAGTAGTTAGTTCGGAAACAAAAAAATAATTGAGAATGAACTGTAAGTTTTAGTACAGTAAAACATCGTGACGAAACCATTGCTGGGTGATAGCACTTTTTGGCTTAAATTAAGTTGAATATTCATCGCCAAACACCTAAGAGTGTATTACGGCGTCTGCACTGGAAAGACAAACTCTAGGTTTAGTTTGTTCTATTTAATATGACAATTTGATTCGATTTGATTACACATATATCCTGTAAGTATAATTAAAATGAAACCCTTCTGCACAGAACATACATTGTTGAAACGGTGCTTATGTGGGAAAATTGTCATTTAAGTCGATACATTTCAAAATCCACACCTAGAACGAAGTTCAAATTTTTCCGTCCATAGGGTTTTTAGTTCTTTTTTATGATCTTCATATTTTCTAACACATGTAGCAAATTCGAAGATCCTGAAAAATAACGTTAAATATTAGGAACGCGAAGGTTCTATACAAACAAAAAGTTAGTCGAGTTCATGAAAACCTATGGAGTTACAAAAAACGTTTTGATAAGAAAAACGATAACTTTAATGCACAATCATCAATTACTCTCGCAAGACACGTAAAGGCCTCAATCAACTAAAAAAAAGTACTTAAACGGTTATCTATCACATCGGAGTCCGATCCGCAGTGAATGCCCTATGTAAGTCAGAAAGCAGTTTTATGGACAACGGCCCCCTTGTTAAAATATACGGGAGTTTTTACGAGCGTTTAATCTTAGTTGATGGGGACCAGACTTTGTACGTCCGGTGGCATTGATTGAAGGATCTCCTACTAAAACGCTGCACGGATTTTCCCTTATATACCGTCTGTTATGTATAAAAAAGTGGCACAATGTAAAAAAATCGAGTATGACTTCAATTTTTTACAAGAACTAGTGGGCGCCCAGAGGTCGACATTCGACCATAGTTCATTGATTTTTTAAAGTTTGAATTTTATTAGGGTTATTTTGTCAAAGGATATTATTTTATAATATCATTGTAGAATGTAGAATGAAAAAGGGTAATTGGAACGTAAGAGTAAAATAATACATAAAGTCGAGCATAGCAACCTCCTTCTCGACCTTTTTTGAAGTCCTTTATTGACAGATGTCAAAATGTCTTTTTTATTTACATGTGTGTACATGTGTAAAATTGAAGCAGTAGTGTGAGTAATGCATATTTTAATTAATTTAATGTACTTCTAATGCATTTTATAATATAAAGCATAAAATAAATAGCTTTCTGCACTTCTCCTCCATATAAACTTTAACTATGCCAAATTTCACGTTCATCCATTTACGCAATTCTTTTAAAAAGGGATACAAAGTTTTGGCTTCACGTATTAATATATATGATGATGAGACGACATGGATATGGAGATGGAAACATTAGCTTTCGCTATTATTTTGTAATATCATTACATATTATAAAACAAGGTCCTCTGCTACGTCTGTCTGTCTCTTTGTTCGCGATAAACTCAAAAACTACTGTACTTATTTTCATGCAGTTTTCACCATTAGATAAAGTGATTCACGAGGAAGGTTTAGGTATATAGTTTATGAAATTTTCTTTTATTATCTGGGCGGGACAACGTCTACCGGACCTGCTAGTTTAAATATATGTCAACAATGCTAAAAATACACAACACAGAATAATTTTTAAAACATTTATAGAAGACTTCCCAGACTGTTATATAAGCTGTCTATCAATAAGTTTATATATAGCGGTTAAACAGTTTTTTTTACTAAGATAACTTAAAATGAATATCAACTCCATGGTGATAAATAAGTTTATGTATACCAAAACATATATCTCACAAAACTTTTACTTGTATATGACTGATTATTTAGGCATAGTTACAGTGAAAAGCAAAGACAAGATCTTTCACGTTCTACAATCTCTAATCGGCACACGTAAGCACCTGCGATGAACATAAACAAGGCGAGTTAGTACGAAACAGCAATAATGACAGCCATAAGGCACGGATGCAACCCGGCCGCGGGTAATGGCATGTAAAACTGATACGAAACCTTCGTGCACCCGTCCTTTTCGCACACCGTTCAGTTCGAAAGAGATATAAGAGAGAAATTCGAAGAATACCGGTTTCGTTAATGTTTAATGATTTATTTTAATAGGGTTTCATCATTTACTGCAACCGTTGGTGCAAATATCTTCAGAGCAAAAGATACTGAATTACTAAAATATTAGTCAACTTGTATGTCTTTAGCATCAGAATAAGACAAATTAATTTCAAAATATATTTCTATATAATAATAATATTATATCACGATATGTTATAAAACAAAGTCCTCTGCCACGTCCGTCTGTCTGTTTGTTTGTTCGCGATAAACTCAGAAACTACTGAACGGATTTTCAAACGGTTTTCACCAGTAGATAAAGTGATTAATGAGGAAAGTTTAGATATAATTTGTCAAGGTTTTTCTTATTAATAGGGCGGGACAACGTCCGCCGGACCCGTTAGTACATAATATAATAATTATTGTAAAAGTAAGTCATTTTTCGTATGTCTGTGTGTTCTCTCATTTCTTATAAACTAACTATGTATCGACTTTTGCTACTGTTTTCACTATTATTCAGAGATTTTCCGGAAGATTTTCATGTATAATAAATAAAATAAATAGCATAAAAGTTTTCGGGCGCTTACATTCATAACGCCATATAACTAATATGGTATTAATCTTAATCGGATTAGACATTTTAGCTACTTTGGGTATATATATATTTTTAATATCATAGGAGGCAAACGAACATGTGGGTCATCTGATGTTAAGTGATCAACACCGTCCATAGACACTTGCATCACCAGGGGAGTCGCAAGTGCATTGCCGGCTTGTGTTTGGGGAAGGGGGGAGTGGAGGAGTGGCGGGGGGCTTCTGGCACTCTCACTGACCGAACGAAACGCAACAATGGCAAGTACTGTTACTTCACGTCGGTTTTCTGTGAGAGGGTAGGACTACCCCGGACGAGCTGACCCTTTCATGCTGAAACCAGTAATAGCTTCAGCGTGGCTCTACCACCTACAATATATATTATTATAAAATATTTAATGTAGTGAATTACTATCTTACAAAAAACCACAGATTTTATATTGTGTGCAACAAAAAAGGTGTTCGCCTGCTGTTAGCATATTGACGAAACTTTATTAACTTTGATCAACTGAAAATATAAAAGCGCAAAAATATACGTACGAGCCAATCCCATATTTTTCTGCCGCGATTCCATCCTAGGTCTTGTAGTATAGTTGTTTAAATGCAAATGAATTTGAGCGAACGCACTAATTTTTACATAATCACATTTTTTTCTATAACAATATATCTATTCAATGACTGCCGGTGATTCAATTTAAATAGATAACCCGTACAATATAATTAATTGTACAATACAAAATTGTATTACAATACAGTTATACAAATTATTTTTATGGTATCTTTTCGTCCATCGATCATCGCCGCTTATTTCGTAAACATCTTAAGTCGTTCTGTATCTTTTAAAATTAGAGAAGAATACCTTATGATTTATAGACTTATAAAAAGTATTTTTTAAAAGCCGACTTAATTATATTCATTTTCGCATCCCCAATGATGAACGAAAAAAAAAACAATAACAATCAATTAGACGTAAAAACAAGGTGAGCAAATTTTCTAAATTCAAATGTTTTTAAAAGTACCTTCAAAAAGGTAAACACCATTATCGAGAAACGCTTCAAATACGATTGCAGTCGTCTCGAACGCGAAAAAATGAAAATTGGATCTAGAAAATTCTGTTGAGAGTGCGTTAAACAACCGCCAACGTATTTACACAGATATACTTGGAATACCTATAAGTATGGATGTGTGTATAAACAATAGGCAGGGGATGCCAACTGTGGTGTTTTTTTTAAATTTCCTAATTATACATTGAATGTTTTGTTTCGATGTTTCAGATATTCTGTCATTCATATATATATATTTTAGGGTGGCCCAAAGTTCCAAAGAATGGAATTGAAGCACGAGAAACAAAAAAAAAATGAAATAATGAGAAAAATAATTTTAAAAAAATCATGTATTTGCCAATTTTAGAAATTTTTAAAAATTTGGATTGACCCTTAGACATTTTTTTTGGCCTGCCGTTTGGAGTGGACTCTTAAATAATATAATAATAATATAATAAAATTATAAATTTACAAATTTTGATACGAGACTCGAAAAAAAAAAAACGTTTTTTTTGGGCCACCCTAATATATTTATTTAAGGACTCATTATTAAAGTGTAGGTAGAAATTACTAAAGTGATTTTTTTTCATCTCCTCAAATTTTTTCATCCGTCTATCGCATGTTGCATTACGTCCGGCCGCGGAGTAGACGCAAAGTGAAAGGCGCTCGACAGCGCAGCCAGAGCACAATATGGCGGCTCAATTAATAATGGTTCAATGATTTTAATTAATATTATGCTCAGTTTTTAACATACGTCTATCATCCGTATTATTATATTTATTATATATTCCGTACTCTAATACGCAGATTGAAATTAAAATGTATAGTTGGCTACCTTGCCTACTATTGATTTGCCATTATTACTCCCATTTTCTGTTTATTAATATTAAAAACGCGATTTTAATACCGTAAATCTAATAATTTTCCGAAAATTTTTAATTAAATGCCTACGATCCGAAAATAAGTTTTCGTTCCATCGTGGTTTCATAAAACCACACATTTTTTTTTCTAAAAGGTCATTGACTTTCTTATTATATTTGAAATTAAATTTATTATCAACTCAACAGATATACAATGTCATTACAAAATCAAATTTGTAGTCGTAATAATATGACTTTTAAAAGTACGGTATAACCGTGGCAACCCTAATGCTGGGTCGTTTTCAACAGGACGCTCGATATCGACGAACCGACGGCGCCCGAGGGTTATAAGTGCTCATGAGTACAGAGTACGCAACACACCAAACAAAAGCACTCGAATGCAGCGATGTGCAGACGCGGTAGTCTCGACACGAGCGCACCTAACGAGCGAAGAATTATTATCACTTGTGTTTTCTTCCATTCCAGATGATTGTTATTGCCCTGAGGTTTTATGTTTTGAGAATGCCATAGCGCTTTATTTTCAAGGCACTATTATAAATGTATCTAAGCGAAAAAGTCAGCGAAGGAGTGCTAAAGTTATACCAAAATACAATATGAAAGTAAAAATAAATTTTAATGCGTGGAACGCATGCCCGCGTGGGTTATTGGCAGGAAAGCGTATCTAATATAAACATGGCGTGAACATTGTATGTAGGTCGTACGTACAAAAGAGTGCAAAAACTTATAAAGACCCAGTGGAGTAACTTCAAAAATGAAGGCGTGCATTTTAGACGCAGATGTATTTAGATCGTTACACCCCCACTCCACTCTAACGACCCCCTATCATGTTTATTCTCCGTCTAAAACTTATCGTTTCTGCATCGTTAACGCGGATGAAGCACTAAACGGATCCCCTAAAAGCTGTTTAAGGTCCATTATGAAAGAGAATACCGGGGCACTTAACTCAGCTCCGGAACGCCTTCAATCTTCCTATACTTTTTTACGGTGAATTATTTCAAGCCAGAATTAAATCAGATCTTGTTGAGTAGCGAGCATGAGTCAAATAATCTTTATACATATTTAGTTAGTGGTTCTACTTGGTTTGGAAAATTAGCCGGTTTTTGAAAGAAGTATCGTGAAAATTGAGCAGGCTAGTAAATGTATTGTTTCACTTACAAACTGTTTTATGTAGACCTTTATAATTTTTTGTCACTCTTGAATTTGGATTCAATCTCATTGGAAGATTTCCAACCCATATATTATTGAATAATTGGTATGGTGTTTGTGTATATGTGTATATTTCTCCTGATGTTTAATAAAAAAATGCTTCTGGTCTCAAGTGCTGAAGCCGAGACGAACTCGACAGTTGATTTTCTATTTACGCATCATAGTTAACCAATTGATGATAATTCGAGGAGACTTTCAAGACATCTTGTTGTTTATCAGCGGAGCGGAGTTACACATAAGTAACTGAACACTAAAGCGACGCTCTAAGCTAAGCACTGCCTTTGTTCGCTCTTCAAAGTCGATTAGTGTCAGCGGATTAAAAAAAAATTTTGGCATCGCCTTCGATAATGAAACGTGCACGGGCCATTACCCTGATGGTCGGTCGACCGGGTGGCCATTAGTTGCTCACGTTCGCAATTACAGCCGTTTGCGAGTTACGATTGTTGGGATTCTCGGTTCTCGCTCTGGACTATCGATTATATAAATTCGGTTATTCCGCTAGGGTTGACCGGAATCGTTTGCGGTCACCTATATCATCTATCTATACATAGATTTCAATCATTTTTAGAAATGTCTGTCTACCTGTCTGTCTGAACACGCATCACTGTAAAAGTACTGTCATGACGATAAAACCTCACCAAGAAAATCATAAAGCATAGCCTCGAGTACTAGTTAGTTTTATTAAAATCGATTCATTCTATCAAAAGCTATTATAATTTTAATGACGACGCGACTTAAATACGAGAGAAAATTATATAAGTAAACGATCTTTAATATACTCAGATGATTTTATAAGTCACTGTTTTTTTACATTAGGTTCCACTTGGACGGAGTCGAGGGCACAGCTAGCTGATTATATTATGTTACAAAAATTATTACTACTTGGTGAAGTTTTAAAATTTGTAACAATCTTTTGCTTGAATAATTTAGTGCCAAAATAACAAAGACTTCCAAGTGTTGACCGCTTTCACCGTTGCCTTATAACAGAACACATAAAAACAAAATTTAATTCAAATTCTTTATCAAGAGCGACCTCGCTCTATATACTATTAAAGGCTAAGAAAAGCATCTTATCTCAATAATATTTTCCCTCCGAAAAATATATTATAAGCTTCGATTATTATCTTGAGTGATTCGTGTAAATGCCCATAAATATCAGCAGCTATTTAGGAAAGGTGCTCATTAATTTAATATTATATATTCTTATGAACAGTTGAAAAGGACACTCGAAACGTTTCAATTAGAGGAATTAAGTCGTTCACCAGGCGATACTTTGAGACGCCCACGGATATTTTATTCTCGAATCGCAATATAAGAATTTTGTAACAAGCCCCGTTTCTCATACTGAGGAGAATTATTCCTTTGAAATATGATAACAAAAACGTGTATAAAAGATTACTCGAACAATGCCAACGATATGGAAAAATAATATTTTTTAAGGTGATTGCACTCACGTTCTTAAGTACGTTCAAAATATCTTGGAATCTTTACAATTTACGTGGAATTTGATCATGATAATTATGTGATAAGATCTGTTTACACGAAATATTTTTTATGGAACTATTTTCAAAAACTAATGAAAATGAAAGGAGATAACTAATCACATTATATGTAAATATAAATTTTATTAATACATATCGATTACTAATTCACTTTAAATTATATTTTTGTAATTCGATAAAATATACTTGAAGGAATTATCTAAAACTCGAAACAAAAGAATATTAGAACAGGTGAGAACGATCACCTTAAAGCTCATAAGAGAATGTTTGATCTCTTAATATTATTTCGAAATATATTTTGTTCGATTGTAAATTCATATAGAACCGAACAAGGAGCTTTGAGAGTATGCTCTACAGCGATAAATATATTTGCTCACTACATCAGATGAGTGTGTGATCAAACGCTAAATCTATTAAATAAAACTAGTGGGCGCCCAGAGGTCGACATTCGACCATAGTTCATTGATTTTTTAAAGTTTGAATTTTATTAGGGTTTTTTGTCAAAGGGTATTTATTATTATGTTATAATATCATTGTAGAATGTAGAATGAAAAAGGGTAATTGGAACGTAAGAGCAAAATAATACATACAGTCGAGCATAACAACCTTCTTCACAACCTTTTTTGAAGTCCCTTATTGACAGATATCAACATTTCTTTTTTATTTACATGTGTGTATATGTTGTGTAAAATTGAAGCAGTAGTGTGAGTAATGCATATTTTAATTAATTTAATGTACTTCTAATGCATTTTATATAAAATAAATAGCTTTCTACACTTCTCCTCCATATAAACTTTAACTATGCCAAATTTCACGTTCATCCATTCGCCCAATTCCGTTAAAAAGGGATACAAAGTTTAGGCTTCACGTATTAATATATATGATTACCACGATTGATGCAACAACCATAAACAAACGTAAAACTTTATGAGAAGGCATAGTAATTTGTTACCCTTTCATGCATAAAGTATTGAACTGTTTTTTTTCTCCAACTAATTACGCTATTGACCTAGCAAGATCTTAACAGCATCACCGGACTACAATTAAGTATTGAACTGTTTTCTGTAAAACTTCACAGGAATATAACCTATACATCAGAACAACAAATAAGCTATAATAATTGTGTGGTTTTATGGAACTAAGAGGCAAGTGAAACTTTTATTCGGATCGTAGACATGTCGCTGAAAATTTTCAGAAAACTTCGAAATGTGACATCTATGGCAAATCAGAATCCATGACGCGTTATATTATTTCCTATCCACTTCACTTTTGTACAAGAACGGAACTATATTACGTAAAACACCACCAATATTACAAACTATAGACCTAGATAACACAAGGTTATGAATAACATACAAAATCCACTACATAACATTCCAAGATTCTGGCCAAAACACTAAAGGGAAAATTAATCTATCGAATATTTAATGAAGACTGTGTTTCTTAACTAATTTGAAATATTCCACTCACTTTATTACTCAGAAAATCATAGTTCAAAGATAAAAGATATATGGGTTATACCCCATATTTAAACTCCACCTGCATGGCGTTTAAAGTACAGATGACAGCCCTAAGGAAGGCAATTAATCCACAAAGTGCCCACCGAAACACGCCAACTGCTAAAATTATTGTTAGCCTAGCTAGAATTGCAACGAGCGTTGGCAGTAGCAGCGAAACCTCGACATGACATATATTAAAATCGCTGTCGACAAAGTTTTGAACAAACAAAACTGTCACATATTGTTTAGAGGCAATCATTTCTGAACGAGTTGCTACGAGAACTCGCTTGAAACACTCAACTTGACATCTGTTATGTTCTATTCAAATTGTTTTAATACGCCAGTCAACCCCTTCCAATTATATGAATCATAAGGGCCGTGATACAATACGCCTGAAGCTTGCAGCATCAAGTTTTTCTAGCTCGGGCTCCTCAAGGCACATTCGGGTAAAGTGCATACGAACTTGACTTCTTAATTTGCTGGGAAATCTAACCCTGTTTGATACCCTCTTTAGAAAAAGAATGAGGTATTGGTGTAGTCTTTACTATGAACACCTGGCATACAGTATTGTCCCATAACAATTCTGCATCCTATCATATATCTTCAAGTAGATGTACTAATAACTTACCAAAGAAGAACTTTTAATATCTCAGGATTACGAAGGCTAGAGATAAAAAATTAAATCCCTTTACCATGTTCAATAAACAATCCTACAGAGAGATATCTATAGGCCTATATTCCTTAAACTCGCTTCGTAAAAAATTCACCGCTAGTAAATATTATCCTCTTCAGAAGGGACACTGCTATTTGAATCACTATTTACTTATAAGTCATTAAAAGATCGAACGGCCATTCGGTTCCATAGATTACGACTTCGTAGACCCGTCGAGCCAAATCCGCAGCGCAAACACACCGAAAAACCGGGTGAATTTAATAAAAATCCGGCATCTCGTGAAGGTTGCCGCGGTCGTGCGTCCCATGCTATATTTGCAACAAAATTATATCGAAAATGAATGTGTGATCCGACGAATGTTTCAATGTACAGTGGAAAACTGCATGCTAGTCATTAAATTAAAACCCCGCTAGTGTTTTATTTACTAGCAAACTTATCGAAGAAGTTTTGGCGGGATTTTGGAATGTCATTAGTGGACTTTTTATTTTATTCATAATCTTGTGTTATTTTACTCTGTATTTTGAAATATTGGTGGTGTTTTACGTAATGTAGTTCGGTTATCTTGCATAAGTGAAGTGAGTGGGAAATAATATAACAGAGGGTCACCATCTTGTTATAACATTGAAATGATGATCGCAAGAAACTTGTAATATACTTACTCGACAATGGCAGTAATAATAATAAGAATGAGGATATAGAAAAACTACACCAAAATAACGTATGGAATGCATAAATATGGAAATGAATGGCATATCTGATATTGATAAATCCCACCGTATGACCGTATCCCACCAATATGACGGATTATCATGAAAATTGGCAATTGGTAGAAGAAATTGGCACAAATAAATGGTTATTCAAGGAGAAAGTTTTTTATACTACCTATTATAATAATAGGAGCAAATAATAATAAACACGTTGTGGACGGTACAGCTAATATTGACTCGAAAAGTTATGGAATAAAATATACTTTATTAAATGAAACAACAGCTGCCCTCGGCAATCTTGGTGGTTCTGAATCATGAAATCAAATCAAAAACACCTTATTCAATTTAGACCCTAAGAAGGCACTTATAAACGTCAAAACTACCACCGGTTCGGAAAACAGCCCTGTCATCAAGAAGAACCGGCAAGAAAATCGAACTATTTGGTTACACAATTTAAAACGGTTGATGACGCTGCGGTGGGGTTCTAGGTTTTTAAGATTTTTCGAGTTTGGAAATACAATAACTGACTAACAATAACTGATTTTACGCAGACGAAGTTGCGCGGGTTAGCTAGTATTATATATATTTGTTAAAAAGATAAACCAGATCGATTTTCTTGCCGGTTCTTCTTGATGACAGGGCTGTTTTCCGAACCGGTGGTAGTTTTGACGTTTATAAGTGCCTTCTTAGGGTCTAAATTGAATAAGGTGTTTTTGATTTGATTTCATGATTCAGAACCACCAAGATTGCCGAGGGCAGCTGTTGTTTCATTTAATAAAGTATATTTTATTCCATAACTTTTCGAGTCAATATTAGCTGTACCGTCCACAACGTGTTTATTATTATTTGCTCCTAGATGTAGATAAAAGTAGAAAGGTGTATTATCTCTCAGTGCTAAAGATTACTTATTATTTTGGCAAATATTTATATTAATCACAATAAAAGTAATTAAAATTGGCAACAATGCAATAATATGACGTGCGCCGCTTAAATGATTTGAAACAAAGGAATAAAATTTGCAGCATAAATATTAATTACCTTTAGCTTTACAAAAAAGTCCACTTACAAAAACAAATAGCTAAATAAATCTACTTCTACATTTCAGACATAATTTTCAAAATCAAATCAGTAAGACCGTGGATTATTATCCTTACCAAGCCTTACCTTACCAAAGATTATAGGATAACATCCAAACTTTATCTGTCTTTACAATATTAGTATAGATATAGTATTGAATGGCAACTGCAAACGCCTAAACTAATTATTCTAATCGTAAATTTACAACCCTGCATCCAATAATTCCAATACTCATCAGTATTTGGAGAACAAATTTTATCAAATATCGAAACAACACATGTATTGACAAAACTCTATTAGATACTTTTGAGACTTATTTTCTATATCGCAATATAATATTGTATAGGTTTGTTCTCTAAAAAAAGGTTCTGAACTTGATTCCAGAATGAATCACTCATTGTTTAGCAACGCCGCAATAAGTAATTTTTTGAAAACAAACATAAGTTGACTCAATTTTTGTCATTGTGCTCCATATTTTGTTACTACTGGGTGTTAGGTTAGACGCCGGCAATATTTTTACAGAACAATCATTAGTCTTATTTGGTTCTAAATAAATTTGACCTAATTATCTCAAAAAAAGCGTTACCGATTTTCACTCAGCATCAGATGATTTGCACAAATAAAATGTCACAATAACACAAAGAAAAAGTATGTTTTTAAAGGTATGGAAACGATACTTTAAACGTAAAAAAATCACACCTAGGTTCAATGAACAGAATTAAATGGGATCTTTTCAAGGTTAATCATTACGTAACTGCTTATCATTGGAATGCCGCACGGTCGAACAATGGGAAGCGGGGCGCGGGTCGAGGTGTAGGACGCGGGCCAAACTGCGCGGCAGCGCACATTGAAAACGACGGTTCATCGCACTTTTTGTGCAAATCATCTGATGCTGAATGAAAATCAGTTACGCTTTTTTTGAGATAATTAGGTCAAATTTATTTAGAACCAAACCATAAAACGCAAGGAATAATCCAGTGTAAATGACAAAAGACAAAAATTTGTGGTATATGAAATTCTTGATGGATTTTAATGACATTTTCTTTGTGTTATTGCAGACAAATTAGCCAAAAATGCAAGCTAATGCACATTGTTGACATACAACTTCTCATATTCATATTTCTGACATATGCCAGGTGACTGTTGAAAGGTTAACACCCTTCAATAGTGGGGTAGTTCATGGTCAAATTTAAAATATAAGATAATAATATTAAAACTAATACTAAGACACAACAAAGAGAACCTTAAATAAAGTATGTTATTAAAAGTATGGGAACGATACTTTTAAACGTAAAAAAATCACACCTAGGTTCAATGAACAGAATTAAATGGGATATTTTCAAAAAACATTAAATATTTTTATGAAAATTATAATCGGGGTGGGCTTTGTTGTCGACATAGGAGCCAAAAATATCTTATTTAGAATTTTTGTCCGTCTTTCCGTCTATTTCTGTGTCCGCATATCACTCTGAAAGTACTGGACCAATTTTGAAATTGTGAGCCACTGAACGAAACATGACACAGTGATAACTAATATTATAAAGTAACATATAGAGTAATTTTGTCCCCACCAATTTATTATATGTATAAAGATTTTAAATAATTGAGTATACTCGTATATAGGAAAATGACCGCGAAATTGATCAAACGTATAATAATATACAAACTACATACATTTATACCCAAAATATATACATTTCAATTATGTTCAAAAGAAGGCTGTTAGGCGTAACTTATTCCTCTTGGAACTTATTAAAAAAGTTTTGTTGAATGTAAGAGATCTACATAGCACAACACTACAAAAAAATGTCAGAAAATACAAAAAAAATCTAATCACCAAGAGATATAAAATATAATTTACGAACTATTCACATATCACACACCAAATATTCATTAAAATTTCAATAAAATCGGTCTAGCCGTTTCGGAGGAGTTCGAACACATACTGTGACACGCGATTTTATATATTAGAATAAAGATATGAATCTGCCTGAAATGCTTAATGCAACTATAGTATTTAAGTTGATAATTATTAATACTGTATCAGTCTAAATAGCTTTGAAATTGTACATCACCTTATTTTAGAAAATATTATGAGTATAGTGGGCTACCCTTAAAAATGCCTTCACAGACTTCTTTGTAGATCTATAAAAGGGGAATATCCCAACATACATTGTTTTGTTATATCTCAAAAGGATTAGGCAACGTTTTCGATGAAAACTCCTAGGAGGCTTGACTTTTTCTCGACTTGTCCAACAATTATCGTTACATTTAAACCCAACCCAAAACATCTAAATAGCTTTAAAACTGTATATCACTTTTTTTTAAACATATAATGAGTATAGTGGGTTATCCTCAAAAGATAGATATATCCCTCACAGACATTTTTTGTAGATCTATATTGTCTCTGTTGTTTCATTATTTACACCTGGCTAAAAAGAAAACTGTATCATGTCATTGTCATTATAATATTAAGTCGTCAATACATTTTTCAATGGACGTAATTTTTTTTTTATTTTTAACCTATACATACAAAAGTAAACCTTATTACATTTACCCAACATACATTGTTATATCTCAAAAGGATTAGACAGCGTTTACGATGAAATCTCCCAGGCCGTTTGAATATTTCCGACTTGTCCAACAATTATCGTTATATTTCTACCAATCTATACAAAACCTTGACAAATTTATATACTGAAACGTTCCCCATGAATTACTTTATCCACTGGTGAAAACTGTTTGAAGATCCGTTCTGTAGTTTTTGAGTTTATCGCGAACAGACAGACAGACAGACGCGGGAGGGGACTTTGTTTTATACTATGTAATGATAATGATTTAGAATATATTAGGTACATGTCACAAACGTTTTTAATGGATGCACAGAGATGAGTCAATTCCAAACATCACCATCGTTCACATATTGATCCACTCTATAATAGCCTTTTGACACCAAAACCCGCTTGACATGGCGCTTAAATTCGCAAACCGGCAAATCGGTAATATCCTTTGGGACTTTGTTGTAAAATCTAATACTATTATCTAATAGATCTATCTATAATCTAATATAGCGTTAAATTGTGGCTTATACTTAATACAGTAAAGAGTGTAATATTAATACAAGACGAATTTAAAATTTTGTTATAGGAATCTAAAATTGGCATTTATTTATCCTTAAGTTGTCGTGGCGTTATACATATAAAATAATAGTTACTTATACATAAATTTACGTTCTGCGTATCTATTTTCAGAGTGAAGATTGGCGAGAATTGATTGCATTACAATCTTCGAAAGGTAATGGTAATTCATCTCATGTAACAGCCTAAAAATCATAAGATCCCCCAACACAGGACTGGGTTGTGAGGTTAAAAATTCTGTTCTGTGTATTAATAAATAAAATATATACAACATATTACACAAGTGCAGAGTTTGTAATTTGACCACTGTAATCTAAGAAGCTATCATTTCCGATATAGAAACTGGTACTTTTGTTTAATTGTCCCTTTAGCGAATAATCTTGTAGATTATACGCTAAAACTCCAAGAAGTAGAGTTGTAACCATAAAGATGAACGTATATTTTTATGTATAGTATATATACTACAAAGCTGAGATTTATATGTTTCAATGCACTAATCTTCAAAATAACGAGGTAAATTGTTCTAACAAACAAAATATAGCACAAACATCACGTGATAAGAACAAAGAGGTTTACAGCGCCAAACAGAATACTGACAAGAGACGCGACGTTGCTAGATCGCTCGCTAGTAAACCCAACCACCGACCGCTACCGACCGTCACTGACAATTCATTAACATAACAAAAAAAACACTGTTCTTTCATACCCCCACACTAAATAAAGTTTATAGTCTCTCGGGTGATGAGGGAAAGGGTCATGGAATAACGACTGGAGTCCTACTTCACGCGCGATCCGTAATAAAGAATTCAAAAGAGGATCGCTGACATACGATCGAGCAAGAATGCGTAAAAAAAAAAACTCAAGACACATCTATAAAATATAAGATGCATAAGTGATAATAATAACTATCGTATGGGAAAGGCTACAACATGTGCATGTGGTTATATATGACGTCAAATGGTTTCCGCGACTTGAAATAGGATCACAATGCCACGACATCGAAAAGAGATAAGTTTGTTACTCTCGAGAGCTAAGTTCCTTTTTCAAATTTTATTTTAGGCAACCAAGCTTCGAGATTATTACTGCCATTATCGAGTAGATAATAATATTACAAGTGTCTTGCGATAATTTCCATATTCTAACAAGATGGCGGCATTCTTGATAGAACTTTCCAGGGAGTTTTTGTGCTATCTCAGATTCTTCGTGGTATTATTTCCCATCCACTTCACTTGTCCACAATAACCGAAACATATTACGTAAAATACTACTACAATATTACAAAATATAGAGTCAAATAACACAAGATTGTGAACAAAATATAGAAACCACTACATGACAGGTTAAGGTGCCGCCAAAAACTCGAATGTCAAAACCTATAAAACCGGCCTATCTAAATGTGGGAAGTAGAATTATAGTGACGTCACTAAATATAAAACTAATTACTACGCACGTGTCAACGTGTCACGTGGCAATATCATTACCAACCGAACAGTGTAAAATGTGAGTACCACACACGCAATCTCTAATGCGTACTGACGTCACAATTCAGTAACGGCGCGGATTTAAAAAAATATATATAATAGGGGAAACACTAACAGGGTCCATCTGATGGTAAGTGATCACCGCCATCCATACACACTAGCAACACCAGGGGAGTCGCAAGTGCGTTGTCGGCCTGTGTCTGGGGGAAGGGGAGTGGGAAGGGGAGAGGGGGCGGGGAGGCACTGTTACTTCACGTCAGTGTTTCTGTGAGAGGGTGGTACTACCTCGGGCGAGCCGACCCATTCATGCTGATACCAATAATAGCTACAGCGTGGCTCTACCACCTAAATTAATTAATTACGTCACTACACGTATCTATATTCTATTGTGTTTGTGACATTAAACAACTTCGATCAACAATAACTAGATATCAGGTCGGCGCGAAAAATACGTCTCGGTAAATAACAGCTCACTTGAAATGCAAGTTTTTATTTTGTTTAGTTTGTTTGAAACACAGCCAATGTAAGCACGTTTCACACGCTGCAGTGTATTCAAAAGATGCAAAAATAATACCCGAAAAAGCAATTTAACGGCCGGAGTATCTTACTTTCGCTAAATACACGTTGAATAAGTTATATTTTAAGCTTTAAACTATTAAATAATATCAAATTTTGAACAAAATTACCGATTTTAATCCTGTGATACAAATGTTTGGCCTCGCCCCTCACAAACACGCACAATAACTGGAAAACGTACTTTATTCATTACGTGTTAAGGTTGAATTCACATTAAACGTTGTTTAAATTGGATTTATATTTTGAGGAGAGTAATTTATTGCTTTGCTCGTTTTATCGTAAGTATTAGATAATATTTTGAACATTTGTGACTTTATCACTACGTGTTACGGTTGCAATTAGGTTGAACTTAAAACTGATTTAAAACTTTTTTTCTCCCTTTGTTAGTAGACAAATAGCTACACATAAGTATATATTTACGCGGATAATTTTTAGCATCGATTTTGTACGTGAACCTTTATCTAGTTATTGTTGATCGAAGGTAAACAACAATATACAAGTTTGATTTTTAATAGATTTTATATCTTCTAAATTGAATGTCAATCTAACGTGTTTGTACTTTTCAGATTTTTGTGAAAAAAAAATGTTGCAGGTGTCTTGGAATAAGTAATAAAATACATTGCAAACAATTTTAGAAATGTCTGTCTGTTTGTTTGGACACGCATCACTGCTAAAATACTGCGTTCATTATGAAACCTCTACAAGAAAATCATAAAGAATATCTTCGAGTAACATTCAGTCTTTGTTTCATTAAAATCGGTCTATCAAAAGTTATTGTAATTTTAATGACGACGCGACTTAAGTACGAGAGAAATGTAGATAAGTAAATGGACTCAATACGTTCAGATGACTTAAGTAATCGCTGTTTTTTTACATAAGGTTTTACGCGGACAAAGTTTTTTTTTTTATAGTAGTACTGCAAAGTGACTGCACTGTGCCACAATGGCGACCACCGAGTGACATACTATCCATCGCCGGTCGCCACTGTCATGCCGGCCTGCAAAAAGCTGGATATGCACAGGCTGATCCCGAAACGCGATCCGCAAAAGCGAATCACTATGACGGGCTTTTTCGCCATATACATGGTGGTTGCGACCCAGTCAGGCTGTAAAACCCTACCACCCCGCTTTCGCCATTGCCTCGTTCGTTATTCAGCAGGGTGCACCACGTGCAGGTGAGGTTGGCTTGGATGTCTCAAGTGTTAGATGTTATTTGACACCCCTTACACCCCAAAAAGTCGCGGGCACAGCTAGTTTGTTATATACCAGAGTAATTTCTAAGCTACCTGCACATTTTTTCTTATTCGAATCTAGTTGCTCAATAAAATAGGAAAGGATATGAATTTCTAGATGCTTTGAAGAGGCGATGTAGGGACGCGATGTGGAGTGCGCGGGCGGGAGACGCCGATGTAATACGGTTGTCAACTCGCTCGACTGAACGATAATTTGAAATTGCACTCCAGATCTATAAACATAGTACGGCAGGATTCATTCATGATGTGGAAATTGAAAGTTCCTTATTTTTTCCTCTCTGTAAGTAGACAGTACGTGAATTATTTTTTATTCGGATTTATTCTTGCTTTAAATTTATCTGTAACTAGTTTCTGTCCGCGAATTCATCCTCGTGTAATAGTTATTTTGGGCAAACGCTAACATGTAGCGGAAGCTCTCCAAAGGAAAATTCCATTTTTTTTTTCCAACTGACTACGCTATTGACCCAGCAAGGTCTTAACAGCTTCACCGGACTACGTAGGAAAAATCCCCAATTTTGAAACATTCTTCATTGTTGCTCCGTTCCTATTTGTCGTGATGATATATTATAGCCTTTCTCGTTAAGTAAGCTTTCTAACACTGAAAGAATTTTTCAAATCGGACCAGTAGTACCTACGATTAGCGCGTTCAACTAAAGAAATAAACAAATAAGCTTTATAATATCAGTATACTCGTAGATTACTACTTTTCTCTCGTACCTCCCTCGAGCCGTCATTCAAATTACAACAACTTTTGACAGAGTGGACCGATTTTAATGAAACAAAGACTAAGTTACTCTCGAGGATATGCTTTATATAGTAGGTTTTATTGTGAATCCAGTACTTTAGCATTGATGCGTGTTCATACAAACAGACAGACAATTCTAAAAATGATTGAAATGTATTCTATTACTTATTCCCAGACACTTGCAATTTTTTTTTCATGTAAATCGACAAACTACAGATATATTTGATTTACATTCTTATTATATGTAGATTTAACACATCTAGGTTAATCGGCTGAGTGCCTTAAGCGCTCGCCTTAGTAGTCTGGTGAAGCTGTTAAGACCTTGCTAGGTCAATAGCGTAGTCTGTTCGAAAAAAAAAACCCATCTAGGTAAATTAAAATTACATAAAATAGCAATAGTGAATGTTTGTGTTGTAACCCATATTATATACATTGTTTCTAGATAGCTAATAAATTCGCCGTGGTAAGTATTGATTAGTTATGCGACGCCAATTTTTAATGGATCATTATCATCGTTTCAAATAATACATATAGAGGATGTTATGCAAAATAAAATCTTGGAATAATTAAACACTGAATCCACTTTAATCATAAATTACTACCCATGCTTACAGCTTCACAAAAACCGTCATACATACATACTAGCTTTACTCCGCGGTTTCATTCATATTTAGTATTTTCAAATTTTTTTTTATAATAGCATAGCAAAGTGACTGCACTGTGCCTGATGGTGAGCACAGTATAATCCAAAAACAATGGCGACTACCGAGAGATGCGTTATCACTCGCCGGTCGCCGCCGTCATGCCGGCCTGCGTGAGCGAACAACCACCGTCCGTGTCCAGAGGTAACCACTGTTAAACCTCTCACCGGTACTCGAGCTACGGCGAAAGTCATTCACTACTGGATATGCATGAGCTGATCCCGTAACGCGACGCACAGAACGAATCACTATTACGGGCTTTTTCGCTACATGCATGATGGTCGCGACCTAGTCGGACTTTAAAACCCTACCACCCCACAAATCATCGGCTTCGGAGACCACGTGTTGTGCTATACGAACAGTCTGCACTGTAATCCGTTCTCACTTAGCGAACTTTCTAACGAACTATTTAGACGGCAATTGCTTCCATTTCTAAGATTTGTAACGTAATGCTATATAATTTATAACATCGTAAGTATATTAACATTACAAATATGAAAGTGCATTTGTTAGTTACGTTTTCATGCCCTAAATACGCGGAACATCTAATATGCAATTTCGCACACACGTTGTCAGGGGTTCATAAAAAATAAAGCTTTTTCGGAGAGATACAAAATTAACTATACCGCAAGCGAAGCCGCGGGCGAAAGCTAGTCTGTAGGCTATAGAATATAAAAATATTTTTTGTTATCCGTTGGTAGTTTGAGCAGTTAGGATATAAAAACAAAAAAATATCTCTTCAAATATCTTACTATACTATAACTTTATAATATAAATATAAATTAGTCCCCCGAAAACAGGATATACCGTGACGATATACAATTAGGTAGTATTGAATGAAATGTATGTTTCAAACCGTATCTCGTATACTTGAAATACGCACGATCCGCGTCCGCTGCGTGTTAGCTGGTCCACAGTCGAGATAAGGGGTCGCTTTGTCCCCGGCGTAAATATAAATTGCGCCATAAATGTCAAATGGACACAATTGCGAGTCGGACCGTGATTCCCGCTGATTTAGCCCCGGTGCAGAGCAACGCGGCACACGCAGAACTAACCGCATACGACGCATGACATTTATTTAAATGCCTGGCAAGGAATTGTACTAACCTCGACTAGAGATAGCCGGAGTGTTATGACTTTGTTTATTTTTTATATTTGTAATGTCAGAGTGAGGACTAAATGTCCTCCATGTAGAAGTATGACATCATCCATGGTGACGTTATGGTTATAATTTGATCGATCAATCCACCAAGACCAACCTAATAAAAACGTTAACCGACACAGAAATGCAATGCTGAATAAGGTTACCAATTATCCGTAAATGTGACTAGCCGAACTGTCCGAGCAACGATGCCCAGTGTCTCGTCGTTGGCTTCCTTTTAAGGCATCTAGCCAATAACAATCAACATGCTTGAACAGCCGATACTTCCGACCAATGTTGTTTCAGAACGGGGTAAAGATTAGCCAGTCAATGGTAACTCCTCCGATTGAGCCTGTAGTACGGACGAAGGTCTATACTAACTCCTATTCTTCCTATTTATTTATCTAGAGAGTTGGATTTATTTTAATTTCGTATTTTTATTAAACCATGTAATCAGTTTTTTTTTCTAATCAACCTATGCTGTTGGCTTTATGGGCCTTAACAGCTTCAACAAACCACTAAGGGGAGCGTTTAAGGCATTCAGCCGATGGGCAACGAGCACAAGGTCTTAGGGCATCCTCGGCTTGGGCTGTTGCAGTAAATTGCAAAAAACACACGAACTAATGATACAACACTGGCTATATATGATTTCACGGCGCTTAAGCGAGTTACTGTCTCGGGTACCTTGGTACTTGACACCCTAACATTATTATAATAGTATCAGTCCTTTTAAATTCCGTTACATCGAAACAACACGGTATTATAGTTTTTTCAAATTAATATGCTGCAATTTACATACTTTTCAAGTTATAAGTATTTACTTACTTCACTTACTCGATGACTTGAAGTCATTGCGTCTGAAAGCATATTATTTTTACCAAAGTACGGCTCTTCTTCAGATAGCCATTTGAAGTTTTCGTTACTGCATTGTTCCAATGATATCTGAATTTACCGACCAAGCGTTTGGACTATTTTTGCAAATTTTCCTGTGATTGAGTTCCATTGATCAAATCTTTCCATTGACCAGTAGATTCATCGGACCAAGCCGTATAATTTCGCCCAGCTTTGTTACCAAGCATTCCTCTATCTGCCAGTCAATGCACGCTCCTCTACACCGTGAAAACCAATCAAAAACAGTTATATGATTCATTGATATATCTATTATTGTTAAATAAATGATAAGAACCGTGCAGTTTCGTGAATAAGGGTATTCCTATATCGTTCACTTTTCCGTAATATCCGTCCGCTGGTAGCTCATCGAAGCGTTTGAAAGGGGACGTCTCATTCATAGTTGTACGCAAAAAATGTTATCCCCAAATAACTTGACGGTCAGATGAACAGCCGCAATGTATCCGTGATATCATATATTTTATGTATTATATACGTACAGTATTTGATTAGTAACAGGCATTCTATAGAATGATGTCATTTTATTATATACTACATCTGACTCTGCACTGTTAAAGATGGTTGTGATTTTTTAGTGATAATTTTGTTATTACTATTTTATTCTCATAACTATATTATCGATTCTGAGTTATCTTTACTCCTATACGACTATTCGGTAAGGCACAATTATAATATGTAGGATAAAATTGCGTACGTCTATTAGTTTCCTACTACGTAACTTGACATGGTTATTGTAAACAACACCTTAATCATTTTAAACTATCGAAGATAATATCTGTGCTAAATTTTTTATATTTACTTCAAGAATGTTCCAGATGAAGTGCAAAGAGACTAGGATATGTAATAACTGGTAACAATCTTTGTATAAGCTCCTTTGATCCTTTGGGCTTGATGAAAAAGGAATCTGCTATGAAATAGTTGAATGATATTGTAAAGCATGTAATTACTAATCTCAAAGCATTTAATTGATTTTGAAATTACACTAACACTCTTACTTGCACCTAAATCATGAGTGACTAATCTTTGTGAACTTAAAATATAATGCTCATGCGACGCGCCAAGGGGATGGGAAGTCAATCGTATCAATTTGCGACCATCATTCTCTCCCAATATATAGCTAACTCTGAATATATCTATGCAAAAACAACAAAATTGAGAAAAAGGTATGTATGATAGATAACACTCTGAAAAGCTTACTACCTACAGTAGAAGCCTAATCAGAGTCAACTTGAATATTTCACAGATTGCCTCGGACAAAAGATAGACACTTCAATTAACTAATTAACTATCAGATTTGTTTTTTTTTTTTATTGTAGCACGGCAAAATAACTGCACTATGCCTGAGGGTAAACACAGTACAATCCAAAAACAATGGCGACCACCGAGTGACATCGACATCGCCGGTCGCCTCTGTCACGTCAGCCTGCGAAAATCTGGATATGCACAGGCTGATCCCGAAACGCGCCCCGCAGAAACGAATCACTATGACGGAGTTTTTCGCCATATACATGGTGGTTGCCCTACAGATCTATTCACTCTAGCACCCCGCTTTCGCCATTGCCTCGTACGTTATTCAACAGGGTGCAACACGTGCAGGTGAGGTTGGCTTGGGTGTTTCAAGTCTTATGATGTTATTCGCCACCCCTTACACCCCTTAATATGTTTAATAACGCTGATACCAATTCTATTATAACTAAAAGCTGTAGATACGTTACCTACATGATATTTTGACAAAACAATTGGCACGATAACGCACACATACGTAAGGTAATATTGTAACGCCACACTGCTTTAGATAAAATGTGGAAGTAAGATGACATATTCTCCATATCGGTGGTGAAAAAGATATAGTTATATGTTGGCTTAGATACGGGCGTATTGACGGGGCGGCCGTCAAAAATAAGCAAGCTAGCCAAGTTTTAACAAGCCGCTGTCGAAGCGCTTATGAAGTATCTACAGCTTTTCAGTTATAATATTATTGGCTGATGATACATTATAAACCGACAACATGATTGTAGGTATAGCGATTATATTACATTTGCGGTCGATATAACGTTTCATATAACGTAAAGTCTATACAAAAACGTCAAAGGCGCGGACGCGATTAGTTTCCAGTGAATGCGACAGTTATTTGAGGAATCCCTCACACTCGAAGCCATGACTCGTACCGGGCACCACAATCCCGGGGACCTATAAACGCGGACTCCGAACAGCCGATATCGGGAAACCGAAATATAAAGGCATTTTCCATCCTAAGAATGTCTTAATATCTTTTCCAAGGAACTTTATGAATATTGTCCTTACTTCTCACTATTTCTATATGACTGTATAAGGTTTTTTTATTGTTAGAAGCAAATGTTTTACGATAACCTTACTTGGTGTTAAATCATCTAGTTTAAGTGTTAACATGTTAAACTAGAAAACTGATGTAGAAATGCAGTTGCCAGTACATTTTTTTTTTCGATTTGAAACTATGTGATATAACAAGGGAAGTACAACAAAATGCCTTACAATGCTGCTGTGGTTGTGTTAAATTGTTACTTTTACTCCAAAATGGATTGTAAATTTCGACCTCTATAAGGCGGCATTACCTAATAAGATCTCGATAAATGAGCTATTTAATAATTTATCAAATCGGACCATTCGTTCCAGAGATTAGCGCGTTTACGCAAACAAACTCTTCAGCTTTATAATATTAGTATAGATAATAAGACGGTTGCAACACTAAATCAGAACCCGATAATCGATTACCATAAAATATCACCTAGCATTCGCTTGAACTGGAAATCTCGCGTTAACGAGAACTCGATGACTTCTCGCGAGATCGAACCGCCGTTCGCGAGGCGACGCGACGAGCCAACTTACACGAAGAGAATATTCAAATTTATACGATTAACATAAATAATTCACATCATTCAATCCATTCTGGCAGTTATAAACAGCAGTTCTGAAGTTTCATTTCTCACAATAAAAAGTCGAGCATTCGCTACTAGAATGGAATGATCTTTCGAAATTTGACTACAATCTGTATACATATATACTAGGTGACCCGGCCACGCGTTGCTGTGGCTCAATTATTAAACGTTGTATTAAAATTATGATTTATTTTCAATTTATTTATTTCAAAATTATGTAGGTATCTATAACAGTCGGACCTATAGTTTTCTGTCAACAAACTAATTTAAAGCGCCATCTGTTCCAGACTGATGAAACTTACAAATAATAAAAATAATCAACATTGACAATAATTTAATTTGTAATAAAAAAATATTGAGGTCATTTATCGTTATATAAATTATCCTATGACTCTAGTTGGACCAAATCACTACATAGTATAAAACAAAGTCGCTTTCTCTGTCCCTATATCCCTATGTATGCTTAAATCTTTAAAACTACGAAATGGATTTTAATGCGGTTTTTTTAATAGATAGAGTGATTGAAGAGGAAGGTTTATATGTATAATAACATACATTAAATAGTGGAGAAATACTGTTATTTTTGAGGTTTGTAATGTGATGTCGTAAATAATTACATAACCTATTCGATGCAAACGAAGTTGTACGGGTCAGCTAGTTATACATAAACGCCAACACTCATGAAGACTACTTAACCGGAAGTTTCAGAATTCATCGTGGACAAACATCAGGACATTGGATTTTTATATATTTAGATGACGCGATTTCGTTGGAAGTTCGCGCAAGTTAAGAACAGCAGTTTCATAAGTATAACGTCCTCCTTATCATTTGATCACTCAGTCACTTAAGACCAATCAAGTATAAATAATAAAAGCGTTTACCTTAACTAGCATATACAGTAACATACTAGTGAATATATTTACGTATTATTTTTAGAGATGTGACCGGTCCGGCGCTCCGCGCGGGAATGATCCCCGCTCCTATTTCGCTACGCCCTATAGGGTTGCTTCGTATTAGAGGGTAGGGCATAATACTGATGACAGTACAAATACTTTTTTTACGGTCCAACGAGCATTTGCGGCGACATATATAACGAATATACGATTCCTTGAAGTCTTAAACACGCCAAAACTACTAACCGGATTAGTATAGATCTATGTCCATTAGAAGCGGATTTTTTGTAGGAGGTTCTACACTACTTAACACGCTTCATGTAAAAACGGTTTGGCTTCTGAGTGTAGTACCAGAGAGACACTACAGGACGTCCTATTTTGATCAAAAACATCAAGGCATATTTCTATACCTCCAACTTTAAAATTGCTAAATATCCCTTTTTATTGTATAGACACGTTTTCGCTTCAAAAACATATCCTAATATTATTCTAACTAATATAAATGCGAATGTGAGATTGTTTGTTATGCTTAATACTTAATCTATTATTATGAAATATTGCATACACATTATCAGAGGTACAGAAAAGGCCACAAGGTGCCTTTAATCCAAAAAAAAGTACTGCTTCCGAAGTACATGTCAAATCTAGAATAACGCAAGCGAAACGGCGGGAAAATCTAGTATTATTATGAGATGAATGTGAGTTTGTTTGTTACGTGTTCACGGCTTAAATACTCAACCGATTCTCATGAAATTTTACATACATGTTGTCAGGTGCATAATAAAGGATATATGGTATTTTTCAGTCAGAAAACATAATGATTTCGAGGAAAACTAGTAAATATTATATAAAACCTCATTACATTTACAAATATCCTATATATTTATAAATGATTGTAACTATTCGTTATAAATTCACTTTTACAGATATTTTTTGTCTATTAAATAAATTAAACTATCTAATATTTATCCTGTTAGATACGGAGGTGGAAAATTTAGAAGCTTCAGTGAACGTAGAATCAATATATGGAATACACCTGTACTGATTCGTATCGGCACCCCATCGTGACGCGGCCTAACCACAATAGCCACCCGGTTACCTATATGCGCGGTGGTATCCATTGTGCTTTGTATTCGTAACTGCATTGTTTTTACTTTTGTTCAGATCGCATCGATCGACGATTCACTTGCGTCTTTTTTACAAACCACGAATTCTATTATATAGTTACACTAGCTTGTACCTGTGACTTCATTCTACTGAAAACGTTTTTCTTTTGTCCATAAAATGTATTGTCACATCAGCCTGTAAGAGACCTTCTGCTTCTTACCTGACGACGTATTGGTAATTTCAAACTCCCACAAATCCATTCTTTATACATATAATTCTTCTGTCCGTGTGTATGCGACTGAACTCCTTCTAAACAGCTGGACAAATTATGACGATTTTTTTTTGTAAGTTCAGATGGATTCAAGAATGGCTCAGATTCACAATTATAGGTGGCGCTGCAGTTGAATTTTAGGTTTCTTTTTTATCAAGGCGAATATACAACTGTAATTTTTTTGCGTAATTTGTTGTAAACTTAATAACAACAAAATAAAACTTTAAGTTTTTGATAGCACCTTAGTCTTTCATGTAGTGGATCTTCTATTTTATTGCGAATTTTGTGTTATTTGACTCTATATTCTTTAATATTGGTGTTTTTTTACGTAATACAGTTCGGTTATTGTGCACCAGTGAAATGGATAGAAAATAACAGGGCATGAATTCTGACTTGCCACAAAAATTCCCTTGGAAAATTCGAACAAGGGGGCCGCCATCTTGTTAGCACATTGAAATTATCACAAGTAACTTATTATATTATTACCTACTCGACAATGGCAGTAATAATAAAGAAAATTGGTTGCCAAAAATACAACTTGGCCTCACTTACTACTAGCTATTAATAGTAACAAGGTAATACAAAAACCTTCACTATGGGAAATAATCTGGCAGTGGAAAAAGGTGTGAATTTTTTAATATATTAAAAATGTACATATTGCAGCTATGCAAACAAAAATTGCATGACCTCGAACATTGTCCATATTTGTCCCTTTGACTAGAATGTGCCTACCTACTAACGAAGAATATTTTCGTTGATTTTTTTCTAACATTCCAAAACGCGTCCTACATACGCACCACTAGTAGTAATAAATTACCTTCCTAAAACCTTTTGTAAGTAAATCAATTAATCAAACTAAATTGATGTATGGAATCGTACCGAAATTATAGTGGGGGTCGCCGAGTCACAAAGCGTTGCGGAGTCATACATAGCTACTGACAGAAGTTCAGTAATGAAAAGCAAGTTTTCATTGTCGCGGGACCTCGCTCGATGCGACAGACTATTGAATACTAAACGTTTATGACTTCCTTATTTTTGTTAAGCCTCATTTATGTGTTTTAATACGTAATTTACTTGTATTATAGTTTTCATTCAAACCATATCAGTTCATACCTGATTACATTGACTGTAACTCTGCTCTCCCAATACATTTTTGATAATCTAATGTGTACTTAGATATGCTAGATTTAGTAAGAGACCAACATAATTTAAATAATAGAAACAATAACAAATAGGTCATTCCATGTTTCAGGCTCGCTAAGACCAATAACAGTATTATAGGTAATATTATTAGGTTTTATAACATTTGCCGGATTTGCCGGTTAGTCAGTTCAAGCACCATGTCAAGCGGGTTTTAATGTCTAAAGGTTATTATAGGGTGGATCAATATGTGAACGATGGTGACGACTGGAAATGACGCCAATCT
Organism: Antheraea pernyi; assembly: GCA_015888305.1. Classification (NCBI taxonomy): domain Eukaryota; kingdom Metazoa; phylum Arthropoda; class Insecta; order Lepidoptera; family Saturniidae; genus Antheraea; species Antheraea pernyi. The sequence continues at coordinate 358,554 of MU158851.1, forward strand.
CTGTGCTTCCCCAAAAACGAAACTATCTGGTTGTAAAAATATGTATCATGCAAATACAAACCAGATCGAGTGTCTTGCCGTTTCTTCCCGATGACTGGGTTGTTTATCTGAACCGGTGGTAGCTTTGTCGTTCTAAGGGCCTAAATTGAATAAAGTATTTTTGATTTTTATAGATCTGCGCAGAAGAATACACTAGATATAGCAAAATTTTGCATGAATGCTCTCAAATCATTTTGAACTAGCTGATCTCCACGACTTCATTTTCGTAATTTATTATCTTTTATATGGTTTGTTATGTGCATTGGCTTAGGACGCATTCCAACGTAACTTTACGATTAGTAACTTATGATTGGCTTCAGGATTGTGGTCCTTTTCGTTGGTTTCACAGAGTCATAGAGTGAGGTGACCCGTTATAGTTGGACTGTACGAAAAGAAAAACTAACAAAATGTGTCCACACCTAAGAGATCGATAGAAATGTAGTTTATTTTTCATCGATATAAAGTGTTAGGAGAGAAAGCGTTGCCGATGAGACGGTTAATCGTTTATTAAGGGCACTTCAAAAGGGCGTCTACCGCCCAACGAAGGGGTTTATTATCAATAATTATTCAGCGGGGTTTAACGTGATTACGAAGTAAAGGATCTTTTGTAGGGCTGCCGAGTTCCTTTACAGCGTCGCGTCGCTCGCATCGTTGTTCAATTGCGTGTAGGACGGCGAAATTAAAATTTACATCTTTCTGTATACTGATTGATGTAGTGGGTAAGTATCCTATTTCAATTGCAAACGGTTAATTAGGTTTTAGGTATGAAACAAAATTTTAACATTCGGTGATTATATGCCTTTTCTTGTATCTGGCAAAATTATAGCGTACGTTAGATCAAATTAAACAACGATTATTAATAACTCATATTTAAATAAAGAAAGCAGTAAAATTTGATTTAATTTAAATATCAGATGTAACAATGATAAGGACAAAGCAAGGAATTACGCAGGAGTACTTACACGACAAATAGTTATAAATTTATAACATCGCGACAACTTAAGATAAATAAGTGTCAAGGACACTGTAACTCGGGGCGTTTTTATTTTATCCTCCTTTGTTTGTAACATATAGCATACTTATATATTGAAAACAGATGAAATCCTATTCTTAAAAAATTGGAATGAACAGAGACAACCACAACTCTTTGTAATCTTTGTTCATTGATTCTCTTTGCTATATATTTATCTAATTATAATTTATGGAGAAGTGGAATAAAAACAGATTAAACAAACGAATAAGGGTTTACGTTATAATTCAAATTAGTTGGAAGGTGTTTGTAACTAGGACAAACAGTGTTGCCGTTTCAGAAATTAAAAAGTCTCCAGACGTCAACTAAAAAGTCGCTAGATTTTGAAAAATACATGATTTAAAAATCCGCCAGCAGTCGCTAAATATTTCATGGTAAATAATATAGTAAAAATACAATATTGCGAATATTTCACTGTGATAAAACGAGCAAAAAGCTTTAGTTGGATCAGTTATAACAGGTTTAAACCGTATTTATATCTCTTCTTGCGTTTCCATTCTGGTATATACTTTTATTTATTTATTTTACTTTTGAGCATAAGCCTATTTTTTAAAGGGATTTATTTCTACAAATAGATTTTGATATCAATGCCATCGTTCGAACTAAGAAGGATAGGTTTGTTTTGCGAAAACGTAAAATAGTAACTGATTTTTTATTTCTGTTGGCGGTAGTAGTAAATCAATGAAAATGAAAGACAAAACGATATCTGATGTGCCATTTTGTAGAGAGAGAGGCACCCAACCGATTAAGCCCCGAGATGGAACGTCATTCTGGTAGGGGATTTCCAAAAAGGACAATAGCAATTCACGTTGTTACCAGTAATTGCATTTAAATTAGTACCAAGATATTGATATATTTTCGATGTTCAATTAGTCGCTAGAATTCGCTAGATTGAAAAAAAAGGTCGTTAAACATACCTAAAATCCGCTAGATCTAGCGACAAATTCGCTAAAACGGCAACTGTGTAGACAAGTGGTGTCATCTCGACTTAATAATTACATTCCGTCGCAGGTTATTTTCTTTAACATCTCTCAAAAAATGCTTACATTCACTAACTACATATTTTATGGTACTTAAAGATATCACATAGCATTTTAGGCTTCAATAAGAACCGTGGCCTTCACCAGGGTCGGTGACCAATTTAGCTCCCAATTCCGCGAATACTAAATTTACATCGCAAGAAATGTAACCAAATAAAAAAAGTGATCTTTAGAGCGAATTTATAGAGTAACATAAATATAATTAAGCAATTAAAAACAAGAAAATCGATATTAAAAAAAATAGTTTCAAATGAAAACACAGCTTTGTTTTTTTTAATAAAATCATTTAAAAAGATGACAAGAATAAATAATATTAAAAATAAAATAAATAAAGAAATACCTACGTATCATTCCCACACAACATAATCAAATACTTAACAGCTAAATGAGCATTAGAATAATAATCTATGGTATATAGATGTCAATAATACTGACATTCAGAACGTGTAAGGTGAAGAAATGAAAAAATTATATAACTTTTGTCAATTATGAGCTGTCGAACTTATCAACAAGCTTCTATACTCCAAACGACAGGCGTAATCCATTAGTACTGAGAATATTATATGTCCAATAGCATCTACCTAACATTGACTGACCCGATAGAACTAAGAGAAAGTGGTTATTAAAGACATCCAACATAAATCTATACAATCATATTGTATTTCAACAGCAGAGTTGTTATTTAAAATAATTTGTTTCGTAAATAATTCCGCAAAAATTACAACAGTTGAGCAGGGTTGCCGCTTACTGAGGTCGGAATTTTATTTCCGACTTATGTAAATATCTCAAGTACCACTGATCAAATTACTTGAGCAAAGAATTAGTATCGCTGAATAGTTTATCTATCTGTTCTGTTTAAATAAGCTTAAGTCATTGTCTTTAATCGTTGATAAATGGTACTTGAGATGGGTAATTACATAAGTCGGAAACAAATTTCTGACCTCGGTAACTGGCAACCCTGCTCAAGTGTTGTAATTTTTGCGGAATGACTTGCGCTTGGCGCTCCATTTGTTTGAAAGTGAAATGGGGTATTAACTGCTCTCTCGACGGCCGCTAATAAACTAAAGGTCGAATAACAAGGGGCGTGACGAGTCATCCGCGAAATGTTCAGCCGGAGTCAAACTGAAATTTAACATGATTGTTTTGTTAATAATTCATTTGATAGGTGCTTTATTATCGTAATATCCCTAGTATTTATGTAAGACTTCTCCACGTAGAATCTAAAAACAATACAATATGGTTAAGAAAAAAATAGGGTGTGTCAAAATAAATCAAAATCAAAAATACTTTATTCAATGTAATTCCTAATTAGATGCTTATGAACATTAAAACTACCACCGGTTTGGAAAACAACTCAGACATCGAGAAGAATCGGCAAGAAACTCGATCTGGTTTCTCGTTTTAACATATATAGTATAAATATATTTACAACATTTTTTATATATCATACGAGGCAAACGAACAGGTGTGTCACCTGATGATAAGTGATCAAAATTGGCATTACACCCTACAATCGTTTTTAGTGGATGCGCATAGAGACACACGATAGATGTGGAACTTCTGTGTTACACAGAAATATTTTAATTAAAAAAAAGCCAACACCACGAGGTTTTCCCGAGCGATGCGCTTTGCCGTTTTCCGTTTCGTTTGACGTTGCTTCACTTCGGTGGTCGGACGAAAACCGGTGTTTTCAACACTTATTCGACACAGTGTTTACCCCCACCACTTTTCGTCACACAAAAAGGTTGCGGATCAGAATTTCAAAGCCCTTCCTTAAGTCGTTTCAATTCAAAAAAGTATACTAATTATTAAACGTAAACAAAAAGGATTACGTCCTAAGATATAAAAGTCTCCGCTAACATATTTTTATTAGCAAAAATTCTTATGATAGCACATATTTTGAAATATTACTAAAATATTCAAAACTTCTTCAGATTTAGTTCTTTTTATTTGTCTGAGAAATTCCTGTTTTCATAGAACCAGTAACCGGTGTAATACTATATATACATACTATATATACAATATAGCATTTCCAAATAAAAAAATCTACCCAAATATTTCCAAACACTACACTACACTACTGAATACAATAACATAAATATACGACTACTCAAATAGCAATATCTAAAGCATTTTTTGGTCATTTTAATCTATTCAACGCAGTAAGAACGTATAAGACAAAGGGACATTAACACTTATTAGCACTTGTGAACACCAAAGTCGCTGTTACCCCTTATATAGATAGACAATCCACAATATGCTGTGGTATGACGTATAACCAGGATTTGCTAACTTTAAGATCCCAAACGACTTGCCCTATTCAACTATTATACACGAGGCCCTCGACAAACTTAACCCAAACAGTTCAATAGCAGCATGATCTTGTAGTTTCATTGAAGCGACCGCTGAAGTCAGCTCCATCGGTGACAATGAATGACAAATAGGTATAAATTACTGTCATCTGTCATAAATACTGGCGGATTAGTTTGCCATTTTGGATATCGGTTAATTATTGTTTAATTTCAGTTCATCCTGCCATCTTTAATGGGATAAGTTTATTTATGTTTGAAGTATATTAGTAGGGTTTTCGTAGAACGTGAATGATTTTTTTTGTGATAACTTCTTTAGGCGCGTTGAGCGGTATTTTGGGCAGGAGATAAATTTATGTTTTCGCGTCATGACATGATACGTAAGCATGACCGTCCGTGTTGTGCTTACGCGGCTTCCGTCATATAAGCGACACGTAGTATAGGGGTCGGTGTACATGTAATATTGATATTTTGCAACTCATCATACGTTTGATTGATTAATAGACTTCATAAAAATGTATATAATTATTGCACCGAGTGCTAATAGATAGGAAAACCACACTAACGTTAATCTAAGGAACACTAAGGAATTGACTCATCTCTGTGCATCCATTGAAAACGTTTGTGACATTTATTATTATATAGAATATATTATTATTCTAAATATTATATATATTTGTTAAAAAGATAAACCAGATCGAGTTTCTTGACTGGGTTGCTTTCCGAACCGGTGGTAGTTTTGATGTTCATGAGTGCCTTCTTTTATTGTCTAATATTGTCTTTCACACTATAATTAATATGAGAATTCAAAAGAGAACACATTTATTTCAGCTTTGAGTGATCACTTCTGTCGGCAATCCTTATTACTGCCTCGATATTAATGCTTTATCGGTTTTATCGTGTGACTAAAATCACATCTGATGTCAAACGATGTGGTCTACGATTGTAAACATGTTAGAGAGGAGATGCCTCTCTAGTGCAGCTGCCGGAACACACCGACAGTTGCTTGGCGACAGATTTTCAACATGAGGGTAGTAGCTAGGCCAGGTGGACTTACAAAAAGTTCTACCAAAGGATTTCGATGATATTTGAAGAATAATAGTAGTGTATATATTTAGTAGTATATACTTCAATTATTGTACACTTTGTCCTACTTATTCTATTCGCCTTGTCACATAAATATCACGAAAAAGGTCTGAAATCTATCAGACGATGTTACGTTTGCTGAATTAAGTGACAGCTTTCAGGGTTGACAATTATGTATAAAAATACAATATATAATGTATTCTCTTAACATAATAAATAAACAAATTAACCGTAAAGATAATTATACAATCAATTGAATAACATCACTAAAGTATTTCACCAGCAAAAATGAAATAAATTACGATTAATTCAATATTATTATTTACAATCAGGTCCTTCGAAAATGTAACTTAAACTGTGGTTTATCGAATAAAATCAATAAAAACGTGACGTAATAAATTTTCCGTGACAGATCCGAAGTCGAATTTCTCCTGCCAATCTACTAAAACATATTTCTATCAACAGCCAATGGAGCTAACACAGAGATGGAAGTTCGGAAAACATTTAGGTCGTAACCCTACGCTCGGAGTGATACGCAATGAATAAATCTATTCATACGGGGAGGAAACAGTACGCAATAAAGAGATACGTTATTTATGGGCGGGATGTAAAAATGTTTTTCGTGTTGACGCCGAACCTATACTCGGCGTAAATCAAATTCATACGCACATATTCGTTTGTATAACTACCGTATGTCGAACGGAGAGTAATCGACGTACGGTTACGACTCAACTTCTACGTACGACCGAGTTTTCGCAATGTTACTTAAAACAAACCACAGAACGAATAGAACAGATCGTGCACTCTGCCTGCAAAACCATACTTAGTTCAATATAACTTACTAGCTGGGCCCTCAACTTCATCCGTGTGAAACTTTGTATGAAAAAACAGCGATTAATAAAATTATCTGAATACATTGAGTCCATTTACTTATTTATTTTTCTCTCGTATTTAATTGACGTCGTCATTAAAAGTACAATAACTTTTGATAGAGTGAACCGTTTTTAATGAAACAAAGGCTAAATGTTACATAAAGATATGCTTTATGATTTAGGTTATGATATAGGTTTCATGATCACCGCAGCATTTCAACAGTGATGCGTGATCATACAAACAGACAGATAGACAAACATTTATAAAATTGATTGAAATGTATTATATTACTTATTTTTACGAAAATCTAAAGTACACACACGTTACAAAATATCACCTCAATAAACACACACACACACACACACACACACACTATACATTTAATGGTGGTAGAGCCACGCTGAAACTATTATTGGTTTCAGCATGAATGGGTCGGCTCGCCCGGGGTAGTACCACCCTCTCATAGAAAACCGACGTGAAGTAACAGTGCTTGCATTGTTGCGTTTCGTTCGGTCAGTGAGAGCGCCGGAGACCCATCTCCCCTCCCCTCTCCTCTCCTTTTCCCTCCCCTAACCCTTCCCTCCGAAAGATGGCAACGCACTTACGATTCCTCTGGGGTTGTTAGTGTGCATGGATGGTGGTGATCACTTAACAGCAGGTGACCCACCTGTTCGTTTGCCACCAATGACATAAAAAAAAAAACATATAATGGAAGGATTTTCTTTTTATCGACTGAATTAATCTACTTCTCTCTAATAGTAGAATAACATGAAAACGTTGGTGAATCATACACTTAAAAGTGAACAGTTTATAAACGTATACATGTATGGATAATTTAGCTTAGTTAGATTCGCCCAAGCCGAGGTGTGACGTGTACGCTTATGCTAGTTGTCAAATAAAATCGGCCTTAAGCGTTCGCCTTAGTAGTCCGGTGAAGCTGTAAACGTCTGTCAAGCCAATAAGCGTAGTCAGTTCGAAAAAAAAAAGACGTAACCTAAGGACGGGTATCCATTAACACAGCTTAATGCCTTGCTCAGACAGGCGCTTTGTCGACGCGCAATATGAAGCATTTAAATTGCGTAAATGGCAAGCCTCTTTGAAAGTGCCTTTTAAGGTTCAATCTTAGGTTATTCTACATTTCTTGCTTTAGAATCACAGAAATCAATGGTGCTTTACATGACACTCATAATATTGTTATGATAAAAAGGTTAAACATTTGTATGTTTATTTTAAATCATTTATTCCAAATGCGTAGGAGTAATTCTATTGTATCCATTCGTTTGTGTTTTTTTCGGATCTGATACGCAGCCGTGGCGACCGTTCAATTTATAGGGGCAAGAACAGCAATCAATTTTAAACCTTCAAACTGATTTATAAGAGTATATTTTGGTATTTAAATAAGACACGGTCCAATCTGCAGTTGCAGTTTTATAGGTAATAGTGTATGTCGGCGTGGTAGCGTGCTCCGATAACTCTCACGAGGATCCATCACAAAAACGACACTACTAGTGAGAATTACAATACATTTTCCTTCTCAACAACGTCACCTTTCAATAATCGTACAAAGAATGTGTTTTTAACTAAATCTAACTTTACTTTTATATTGCTCATTTGTAACTCACTAAACTACCCTATATCTCTTTTTCTTTGACAATAACAGAATATATTTTCTTTGTTACAAACATAGCTAACATTAACGGTTTATATAACAATCTACAACTATTTTAATTCTTAATTAGAAGTCAAGATCTGAATTTGTTTAATTATCTAGAAATAACTATAATAAATATACACCAAAATATTTCATTTTACTCTTCTGTGACGAAAACATATTATATTTATTATTTAAAACTATTAAAATAATATTAGATAATAATTAAATATATCCAAAACTTCCATTAAAAGTTGAAATATATCTTAATTCGCTTAATTAGTAATATTTATAATAAAAATAGACCGGAAATATCATATTTCCCACGTTTGTGACAATCATATTTATATTTTAAAATACTTAAAACAATATTATAATTTTGTTTAAAAATTAAACATAACCAAAACTTATATTAAATCTTAATATTTAAATCGTTACATGTGTTTGGAAAACATGGTGCTAAGATCATGAATGTTAGAGACTATAATGATTACAGTTTAACGTCGGTATTATTTAAAATTAATTCTAAATTATGAATTATAATTTATTATTCCATATTTCATTTTATTCACTTTATAACAAAGTGAGTTTCGAGTTAGCTGATAGATGGCACTACAGATGCTTTGATTTTATTTGTTAGTTACATACAGTGAAACCAGATGGCAGTACAGTCGCGCCCATATGTACATACATGAAAAAATGGTACATAATATACTCGTAGTTCATAAATAACTTTTAACACCTTCAATTTCAGTGGAGAACTGTTCACGTACACGGGAGCAAAGTTTAATCACCTCCTATAGTAAAACTTAATTACTGTGCGAGTTATTTAGTTGAGGTATATCTGAGAACGATAAATTTCAAAAGCATTTGACCGGTCATCGTGAAACTTGGGATATCTGGGTGTTTTTTAAAGGAGAAAGGTTTTATAAATTCGTCACTAGATGGCGGTGCAGCGAATCAACTTTTATAACATACACAACCGGATTGCCGTGAAAATTGGTAAGCGTAAACATTTCGGGAGGGTACAGTAAACAATAAACACGTAGGGAGCTACGGGTAGATATATATATCGTTAAATGATCCAGGAGTTCTTTGGTAGGATCTTCGTTTATATACAATCTTGTGTTATTTGACTTTAGATTTTTGAATATCAGTGGCGTTTTACTTAATATAACCCGGATACTATGCATAAGTGGAATGGATGGAAAATAATACCACGGAGCATGAATTTTGAGATGCCACAAAAATTCCCTTAAAAATTCTAACAAGGAAGCCGACATCTTGTTAGAACATTGAAATTGTCACAAGAAACTTGTAATATATATTACGTATTCGACAATAGCAGTAATAATCTAGAAGATTGGTTGCCAAAAATAATATTTAAAAAATCGAGGCACTCATAAGGACTGCCAACAGAAGTGAAAACTCAAGACAATGAAATAAATGTGTTCTCTTTTGAAATTATTCACATTAGTGTGGTTTTCCTATCTATGTGCAATCGGAGCAATAATTATATACATTTTTATAAAGTGTATTAGTCAATCAAATGTATGATGAACTGCAATCAATATGACATGTACACATGCCCCTATACCACGCGTCGCTAGCCTGACGTAAACCGCGTAAGCGCAATGAGGCTGGTCATGCATACGTAGCATGTCATAACGCAAAATTACAAGTTTATATCCTGCCAAAAATACTGCTTAACGTGCCTAAAGAAGATTTTACTTATAAAAGTGAACCAGCTTAGTACTGTCTAATTTATGTTGAGACCTTTTTTATTTGCTTCAGTGTTCGCCGTATAACCCGAAATGTGGGTGCTAATGTGAAAAGTAAAGGGCTGAAACTTATGAATTTGTAACGCGCAAACCCATAGACGCGGCCAATCTCTTAACTTATGCAACTTTAAGGGATTCTTAAGGCGCTCCCGCTGACAAAAGTTCGGTCAAGTATTTCCTTCAATTTAGTAAAAACGTGCGCCGGCGAAGTTTCTTACATGAGCTAGAGTTTAAACGACTTCATAAAGTACCTACTCTATATTTTTATAAGAGAATAGTATTTTTAGAAGTACGACAAAAAGAATATAAACCACACGTAATGACTAGAATATGAGTGGGTTTCAACTGGAATTTATAACAAGTGTACAGCCATATTCAACTGAGTAAATAAAGTAAAAACATATTACTGTGTGTTGACTTTTATTTAGGCCAATATTAAGAGCGCACATCTTATTTTATTTTACATTTTTATATATTAAGTGATAGTATTTCGGGCATTATTTGGTGGTTCTTCTTTCGTGTCGTTAGTTGATATTTATTTGTGTCGAAATAAGTATTTATACAGTTGCATACCTATATCCGATGGTTAATGACCTCCTTGTACATACGAATGAAAATAATAACTACACTAGGACACTAGTAAGTGAGAAACGATTTGACCAAACCTGGAGACTGTGCGTAGTTCTCCAACCAGACTATAATTTGTCGTGGGCTGCGTTATGTTCTCCTGTGGATGAAACATAGTTAGACGGAAGAGGAAGCATAGTCCGCGATAGCTTATTTCGTGCCTCAGTAAGAACTATGGTATAGTATTTTTTTGTTTAATTATTATTTGACATTTAACACGTACGCACAAATGTTACACTCACACGCACGTGCCCACGCATTCATATACGCGTCTACGCATTCACGCAAGCACCCGCACGTACACGCGCACGCAACCACACGTACACGCGCACGCACCAACATGCGCGCACGTTGCACTCAACGCACGTGCCCATTCATTCACGCAGGTACCCACACGCAACCGTGCACGCACTCATGCAAACTCCTACGCAGGTGCGCCCACACATTCATATGCAAGAACACAGGCACTTTTATACATTTATTTCTTATCATAAAAAGTGATATTCAGATGTAGAAAAAAAATGACGATCACCAATATTTTTTTGAGGTTTTCGTTTCGTTGATTTTTTGGAAGTACATGTATCATTTTTCCATATCCTGTAGACAAGCTTTCGATTAATTAAACGACAAGACCACGACCTAAGTACTACGAGGTACAGCGACCGATACTAATTACATTTTATATAAAGGAGACGGGTATTTCTGGTCATAGCAAGTAATAAACTGAAGTAAGTTTAATAAAGATGATAATTTTTATATCCATAAAACTCACTTATAAAATCAATTTACGTTATAGTTAATGAGAAAATTGAAAAGCGAATCAAAAAGTAAAGATTATCAGTAATTAGAATGATTAGAAAAAAAATTAGGACATCGCAAGTAGATGCCTAATAATTAAGAGGGTTCTATGGGGAAAAAAAAACGAAAAAAAATCTTTATACATAATAAATAATTAAAATAAATCATCAATCAAACAGTAGAGTACTGACATATTTCTTAAAACTGAGGTTATGTAATTCTTTCACATTACCAGAATAAATTAATTAAGTAAGGATAATTTAATAATGTATTAAATGAAACCACTGTCATATTTTAATGAAGCTATATCTGTCTCCATTCTTATACGCTTTAATAAATGAAAATCATATACATGATTTACTGTACAAGTGAAATCGACTGAAGCATTAAATAAGTTTTTTTTTTATATTTAAAAGACGGCTCCCACAAAAGAATCAAGACCTGTGATGAGTGGGTCTTTACGGACATACAAATAACTATCGCACATTACATGGAAACTCAGAACTATCAGTTGTGCAACACACAGCAAGGACCGTTAAAATCACTCATACATCATACATTTTACATAGTTAATTTAATTCCCAAAGAAAGAAAATTGCACTAAAATGGTGTCGCCCAAAAAGGACAGCACGATTCACGAACGGGGACGTAGAAAAAGCGCACGTCGGCTTCTAAAAGAAAACTTTAGTTGTGCGGCGAGACGGTCAAATAAAGCCGATGCGGTGGCCGATCTCGATAGCCGTTGCGGCCGCAACGTGGCTTTTATCGGTACACTTAAGCCCCGGCCTGCGGGTCTAAAAAGGAAAGTTTAAAGTCGACATACGACGGCCCGACTTTTTATTTTGATTCATATAAAGGATTATTGAAATCCGATAACGTACATTTCCCCTTAGTGTGTGCGGTGTCCTTTGTGTCCACAAAAATCATATTTTGAAACGCGACTGCCACACATCTATTTTATCATCCCCCATATTATCACGGTTAGAGGTATAACGATAATCCTATGCACATTCAGTACACAACCTGGGTGCTAAGAATTTTGCACTGAACGCAGTGAGTCATTTTTAGTTTATGTCAGCATTCCAGTCCCAGCAGATATACTTGCGAGTTCTTATATATTTAGCGTGTTTACCATCTCGGACTAAATGGTAATTTAACGTCAGCTGAAATTATTATGAAACGCTACAACCTATAATGTATAACAAATATCCAGTTACAATGACGTACAATCACTTTGCCGAATTCAGATAAAAGAGAAATCATGAAAAGCATCACATATAAGTAACTGACTGCAATATTCGAATGATTGATATCAAAGCAGTTAATCAAAGATAAATCACAAAATTCATGGTCCGTTTCTCGGAGATAACGATGCCGATATCCGAACGTATGTATACACTACATATGTACGTACATTACGTATATCAATGGTGAACATCGTTTGTGACGTCTGTGGGTTGGTTAGCTTTCATATCGGTTTATATCTATGCTCACTAGTCAAATGATCTTAAATCCAAAATGTATTTCACTGCCAGCTTGTATTTTCTTTCAATTTACGTCGCCGTAACATTTGCTAACAAATTATATTTTATATCATACTTCTGCCCGCGACTCCATCTGCGTGGAATAGTTACTTTGGGCTAACTCTAACTCGCGCCTTCGTTTACGTTGAAGGTGAAAATATTTTTAAATAATATATACGTTAATTCCGATTTTAAAACATTTTTCATTGGGGGTCCGTTCCTATTGGTCTTAGCACGATGATGATATATAGCCTATAGCCCCCTTCGATAAATGAGCTATCTAACACTGAAAGAATTTTTGAAATCGGACCAATAGTTCCTGAGATTAGCACTTTTAAGCACACAAACTCTTCAGCTTTATAAGTATACATATCAAGTATAGAATATATAAGACAGCCTATAAAAGTATAGGTAAATAATAAATATATATTATATTATATTTATAAGTATATTAATATAGAAGCAAAGATTAATCTGAATTTTCATGTATTAAATTTTTTATGTCATTATATTATTACTTTACATGATTTAGTCACATAATAATACCAAACTATAATATTCACACGATCCATGAGTCTCATGAGGTGGCATTCCTATCATTTGCTCCTACTCAAAAATCCATGAACTAGGGTGAATTAATGCACTAAAGTTGTTGATATGAGGCATTATTTCAACAATTCTAATACATGAACATTAAATTAATTTATTAAGCACGAATATTTATAAAAGCGACAATGTAATGAAAAATTCACAAAAAATATTAACATTGTAATTAAAGCCCTTCTTAATTATTTACCTCTGAAAATAACTGGTACACTGACTATTTATTTTTTCAGCCTATAGAAAACTTTTACAGGCTTCAACGTGACATGCTGAGGCTATATCAAGAAAAGAAAAGTTAACGCACATTTTGAAGTGAAACTTCTTTAGGCGCATGAGGGTAACATTTTTACAGATGTAACGTCATGCAGTTATGCAACGGAAGTGACGTCATTTGCAGTAAACGCAGATTTTTCATCAATTTTTTTTTCTTTTTTTTCTAAAGTTTTAGATTTCTATAAATATAAACAAGACTTATAAATTAGTTCGCCGAAAAAGTTTCATTTCTGACATGTGTACTTTGTACGCACACACTTTTTTTTTATATCATAGGAGGCAAGCGAACAGTGGGGTCATTTGATGTTAAGTGATCATTACCGTCCATAGACACTAACAACACCAGGGGAGTCGTTAATGCGTTGCCAGCCTGTGTTTGGGTGAGGGGACGAGGAGAGGGGATGGGAGGAGAGGTGAGCCTTCGGCGCTCTCACTGACCGAACGAAACGCAACAATGCAAGCACTGTTATTTTACGTCGATTATCTTTGAGAAAGTGGTACTACCACGAGCGAGTCGACCCATTCATGCTGAAATCAATAATAGATTCAGCGTGGTTCTATCATCTCTATGGCTTTGACTATTTTGGTCATCTTTTTATATGTGGTCAACGGATGAGTCGCTAACTCTAGTAACTGATCAAACAATGAAAACAATCGAACGACAAATCGACTTCCACGTCACCTAACAGCGAGATCGTTTTAAAAGTAAAAGAATCCAAAACTGGAAACAGATCGGGGGTACCTTAAATGCGTAGGCCTTCGAATCGTTGAGACATAAATTGTGAAAAGGTACCGCCTAGGAGCCGAATCGTCAAATGGTGCGGACGAGATACATTTTAGATATCGTTAGGGTTGTCACATACTAAAATAATAATTATTAACTTTGTTAAAATCGAACATTATCACTACATATTATAAACCAAAGTCCTCTGCCACGTCTGTGTGTATGTTCGCAATAAACTCAAAAACTACTGAACGGATTTTCATGCCGTTTTCACCAGTACATGAAGTGATTCATGAGGAAGGTTTAGGTATATAATTTGTGAAGGTTTTTTTTTATCAGCACGGGAAAACGTCCGGCGCCCCCGTTAGTTACATATCTATTGACCTTTCCATCATTATTGCTCTCACAATTTGCTGGGTGACAAAACGTATGTAAAAGAATATTTGCCTGGTAACAGAACACTTTATAATGCCCACTATGCTAACTACCGATCTCAAATTGAAAGTCTATCGATAAACAACTATGCATATTTTGGCAGCTATACCTGAGACGTAATTTATTTAGGCTTATCTTATTATCATAGTCTATTTCTACGTCTAATTTTATTAGAGTGTTCAAAGGGTTTTAGGGGTTAGTTAGATAAGAAAACATTACTATATGGAAATGTAAAGTAAATGCATAATTAATACAGATAAATACGCAGTCCTTATGGAACAATATTCCCAACTCTAATTGGTTAACATGTGTTATGATAAAAACCCTATTATTCTAATAGGAATATTTAATTAATTTATGTGATTGTAAGGACAAATTCTTGATTAAATAAATATGGGCTATTGGTATCAAACAATATTGTAAACAAACGTTATGACCGACTTGTTATCTTTTACACTAGTTTTTATTTACTATAATTAGTTCAGATTTCTTGATTGAATGACATTTAATTATTTTAAAATCCTCAAAGAATTTTATGATGTGGCAGCCCTAAATAAAATGTGAGTACGGGAGCGCGCATCGCTTTCCAAATGCGACTGCCGAGACACATCAACGAGATTTATTTTCGAATCAAACTCAACCTAATATAAGATCGATATAATACATTGCCAAATAATCGACAATTTATATTAACACAAAACTTTTAATAATAAAGATATTTTGAAAGAACTTTGATAGTTAAAAGGGGACTTCTTCGAAAAGACCTGGATGTGATTGGCATAAGAAAGAATGAATCGTGTAAATGATATATCAATGCTAAATATTTGATTATACCACGCCTTAGCGTCACTGTTCTGACAAGACCAGAGAGGTCAAAGGTTCAATTAAATTTAATATATTGATTTTTGTAATTAATTGATACAGTTCAGACTTTCCAAATTTGTTTACTAAAAGTGCAAAAACTATCCACTAATGGTGGATTCAACAGAAGAAGGGGTATGTTAAATGCTGAGAAAAAACACTTATTCAAAGCCAAATAATAATTATAATTTTACGCCTTACTGTATTTTAAAGAATAAACAATACACCCAGTAGAAAACTTTGTCGGGATCGTTTTTTTATATTATTTTTAGCAACCAACTTTCAAGTAGATTATTACTGCCATTTTCGAATAGGTATTGGATATTACAAGTTTGTTGCGATCATTTCAACGTTTTAACAAGATGGTGGCCCTCTTGTTAGAACTTTCCAGAGAGTTATTGTCGCAAGTCAGAATCCATGGTCCGTAGTATTATTTCCTATCCACTCCTATTCCATCATCAATATTAGAAAAATTAAGTCAAGTCAAATAACAAAAGATCATGAATAAAATCTACGACTATATGATATCTCAAGATGCTGCCAAAAACTTTACCTGTATTGTTGAATTTACAAAACGTTGAAACAACGTATCCGACTACAGAATCAACAAACCCGTAAGCCGGCACGGATTCCTAATATGTCCAAAAACAATTGCCTGCCGCTCAATAACTTAAGGCCGCCAAATCCCACTTCTGACGTGACAGTATCGCCGGCCGGAATTCACGGAGCGCATCTTAAGCTCGGGCTTTGTTCGGAGTGTTCCCGCGCGGGTGTCTGCGTGTCACACGAGTTCACCAGTCAACGTTGCTAATCTGTTAATCGACTTAGGTGTGTACTAGTACGATATTAGTAATTAAGAATTCGTGTGTACTAAAAGTGCTTCTTTTATCTTGTACACTAATATTTGTTTCGCATGACGATAATGTCAAACTTAGATAAGGGATTAAATCTCAAGCGCACAAGTCGTAACAAAGAGATGCGTTCTTAGCGTTAAATATTAAACTGAATTAATGGACCAATATAATTGGTATCGATTGGTAGGCTGTGTTTAGATGAGTACTATATAATCGTTACAATTACGGTAGGGTATTGCTGTAAATTGGCGATATTTATATGTATTATTATATAGGACATAATTATCAATTACCTGTAAGAGTCAGCGAGAACGAATGACTAGCAAGTTGTTTAATAGGCTTTTATAGAGAGGAACTAAATTGAGCATTTCTACGAGATGATAAAGTCACTAAATACATTCGAATAAAGCAACAAACATAGCAAGGGTTTCAAATAATGAATACGTAAATTTTATCCTAATTCAAGAGGACCGCACGTCACACCGAAACGAATGAGATCATTGAAAACAAAAGAAGAGAGCGCGCGGAAAAGTAAACACCTGTCAATAAAATAGGGCGCTATTCACAAAATGTTTGTTTCATTCCATCTACTTTGTTAATGGAGTAAATGTAGTTTATAAAGATCAGAGTTTTTTAAATGTAAATGGTTAATAAATAGGAATTGGCTTATGGATCATTAGTTTAATAGAAGTATTTCCATTAAACCTTAGAAACATTACAATTAAAAAGTGACCTTCCAAGATATTTCTTGTTTTAAAAAACATGACGTTTTGTGTTAAATTTACACATAAATATTATCTAATTTCAATATACAAATTATATTAAACATTCAGAATAATCAGAAAATATTTCTAACGCAAAATACTTGCCACTTCATAAGAACATTGCTGTAGACAGTTTTCTTAGGGTCGACGGGTCTTACTTAACTAATGTGCAAAATCCGGGCTAATTTGTCTATAATAGCCTAAAACTTGATTATAATCATCATTGAACTCATTCATCTACTATTGAATACCTAAAAACATAGTACTAACTAGCACAGTAAAATTAAGTTTTGCTATATTTGGTTTTAAAATGTTCGAAAGTTATATATTTTGAATACGGCAACCCTACGGCAAAACGAATACACGTGAGAGCTTATCGATTCGATCGCGCCGAAACGGAGAATATTCGCAATCTGTATTACAAACATGCGCCAAGGAGCGTGAATAGTGTAATAAAAATAACAGCCGAGACAGCGAGGTGCGCGTGGTGACACGCTAAAACCGAGACACGGCCTCTCTCACACCACTGTGTAACTTACCATACGAACTTTATGTACGCTAAGGTATAAGCAAACTTTTAGATCTTGCCACCTAAGTTCGACAGAATTTAGACAAGTACTTTTTACATAAATTCGGGTTTTTTATAGTTGCTATCATTAAACCTAAACGCAGATAAAATATCTGACACTCTTACAATGTGGTAGCCTAAACAAATACAATGGAAACTGTTATTTGAAAGCTAAAATACATTCATGTTCGGTGTGAGTGGTAGTAAAACGAAACACATTTGAACAGAGAGAGAGGAGAGTACCGCGTTCCGTGTAAAGGTAGTTGGCATAGAGCGCAACTCGGTTTGCCAAATTATTAACATAAACACCATACTCTCGAGCGGCCCCGCCATGTTAACTAAATGAACAGTATCTAAACATCGCTATAGTAATACCGAACTATAAGTGATACGACAACAAAAATAATACGGATACTCCGTACACCGTAATATCGAAAGCCATCAAGTTTTTACTATAAAAATATACTACATTCCTCGAGTATTTTCGAACTTTATAAAATACTAGCCGACCCGTGCCCCCTTCGTTGGGCGGGAATACGTAAGCGTGGAATGGGTATTTTGCGCTAAAATGAAGCGGAAGCTCTGAAAAGGAAAAAAATACCCCGATTTTGCAACATTCTTCATTGCTGCTCCGCTCCTATGGGTCTTAGCGTGATGATATATAGCCTATAACCTTCCCTGATAAATGAGCTATATAACACTGAAAGATCAAATCAAATCGGATCAGTAGTTCCTGAGATTATCCCTTACAACGTCACAAACTCTACCTCTTTATAATATTAGTATAGAAAATATTAAAATCTATGATAAAATAGGAGTACTTTGATGACTGTTTTACATTAAAAACTGTATATAGTTACCTATTATTGTATAATATAGTACGTGGTATCATATAATATAGATTATATAACATACTACAATTTCTTAATATTTATAAAAACACAAAAATATGAAAGACTTTAGCGATCAACATTTGTGTTGTTCATCGTCAATGGTCAAGTGGTGTAATTGAAAAAAGAGTTTTCAATTCATTGATTATATTCGTTTGGAAAGTAACAATATATTATTATAACTGTTAATTTCTAATAAACAATAAAAAAAAACTGAATGTATACTTATATTTTCTGTAAAAACATTTGTAAGAAGCTCGTCATTTCAAAATTCAATTATAAGGATATAATGCACTTATATAACGGACAACACATATTTTAATTATTCTGAAAAAAATTATATCAAGTACACAAGAAAATGGCAGTGTTTCTGAAGATTTCATCAATGGAAATGTTTAACAAATTATATTTGACTCAATGGCTATTTTTTTCAATTAAATTTAGTTTAAATAAAGATGTCCTACTAGAAATCTCTATACGGTGCTTTTGCTAAGCACATAGCCGCTTTGATTATCAACGGTTTCGTTTCTAGGACTTTTATTCTTTGACGCTGAACAGTTGTGCACATGAAGGCCAAAATATCTGCCAGAATATCAACAACATAGCGTTTAAAGGCAAGTAAATTTGGTCTTATTTAGGGTTAAATTACACCCGAAGCAACACCTACATCTAAGGTAATCTAAATAGTTTTGTATCTCATTATTAATATGGTCTATTGTTGTATGTATATCAAATAAAGATTTAGTATCTTTCTCAAAATGTACGCAAAGAAACAAAATTAGATCAGTTCCCTAGAACCGTCAATACCAAATTCATCGTAGCAAACGATCCCTTTGTTCTTCGTGAACTGTACAACGAATAATTTACAATAAGACGTTTTTCATAGAACTACATCGATTTAAAATCATTACGTTCGTTACTTGGTAACCATAAATTAAGATTCAATAGAAGATTTCACAGAAAATATATTCTTAACAGATTTTTTTGTTTCGTCGTTTCTGAAAAATCACTCTTCCAGTAATATCAAATCAAAAATACTTTATTCAGTATAGGTCCTAATAAGGCACTTAGGAACGTCAAAACTACCACAGGTAAAGAAAACAACCCAGTCATTCAAAAGAACCGGCAAGAAACTCGATCAGGTACATCTTTTTAACATATATATATATATATATAATACATCATGCAATCGTTTTTAGTGGATGCACAGCGAGGAGTCAATTCCAGACATCACCATCGTTCACGTATTGACCCACTCGATAATAAATAGCCTTATGACACCAAAACCCGCTTGACGTGGCGCTTAAACTTACAGTCCAACAAATCGGTAATAGGCTTGAGGACTTTATTGTAAAACCTAACACTATTACCTAAAAAACTATTACTGGTTTTGCTAAGTCTGAAACATGGAACGACCAGTTTGTTAGTTTCTAGTATTTAGATTGCGCCGTTCTTTTACTAACATTTCATTTCTAATAACATTATCATACCATTTCTAATTACAATAATTGAGAGAACTAAAAGATAATTTTTCTATGGACAATTATCAACTTCGATCAGCTCTAACGATTTGATAACAATAATTGAGGGATTTGATTCTCCTATGGTATGTAATTTCTCTGTACGATTTAACTTTTGAATAATCTAAATATAATAAAAAATAATTCTAAGGCCACGAAAATATCATACAACTAGTAGAAGATCGAATAAGTAGTTCCCTGAAATATCGCTAATAAGCTCTTAATGTTCAAATAATTGCCACGGGAGTATTTAAAATCTCACTTGTGTGTGAGGAACTCTTCCCAAGGAATTCCGCACACCACCCCATGAGGCGGTGATAATTTTAATGGCTGACGAACTTGTAGTTTTCCCACAAAGCTATGGTAACTACAAATACGTTTATTAAGTTCGCGTTATGTTCTGATGTTCTTGTGGCTATTATGTGATATTAAAATTAGCAAAACTAGTGAATTTCGACAAAAATCGTAAATAACGGAACCTCGAAGCTATGTAAATTGGTTGGGAATTTCAAGGATCTTAAATAATCAACTATCGTAATCACTCATTTATATAAAACACATCACTAGAAAACGTTTCTAGTTATGATAATTTTGAAACGTCATGTTGGAAACTTTGTAAAATTTATTTAGAGCCCGCAGAACCGATTAAGTATTATGAAAGTGACCAAAAAAATATTTAAGAAACGAGTACCTACATTTTTATGAATGAATGTTACAGTAGAAATACAACAAATATTGAAAATCTGATAAACGAACAAAGAACGGTTCTATTTGTCCACATCACTTTACCGTGTGACAAGAACGCTCCAGCCTGCTCTGGTTACAGGCGGTTACAGGCGCAGCGACAATAAAAAAAAAGCGAGGCGACAAGTTTACACAAGTAATGCTTCGGTCAACACGGGCCCGTATCCCGGGCTGGGAATCGTCCCGCGGAAACGTTTTTTCCTCGACGGAGCTTTTCTTGTAAAAACTTACGAGGTAAACAATGTCCGGTGCAGGTCTGTTGTTCGATAGTAGACTAACTATAATTACAATTCTAACATACTATTTATTCTTGTGATCCATTTAATGTTTAATTTTCTATTAGGTACACACGAACTGAATTTTATTAAGTACTAGCTGACCCGGCCACGCGTTACTGTAACTCAGTTATTACATGTTGAGTTAAAATTACGATTAAAATACATTTTCAAAATTAAAATGTGGCGTCATCTATGAGATATCTATAACAGTCGGTCCTACAGTTGTCTGTCAACAAACTAATTTAAAGCGCCATCTGTTCCAGATTGATGGAACTCACAATTAATAACAATAATCAACAAGGACAATAATTTAGTTTGTAATTTAAAAATATTGCGGACATTGATCGATATATAATTCCTATCTCTCAAGATGGACTAAATTATACATAAATGCCAACTTTCATGAACATCGGTTGAGATCATCGTGGAGAAACATCATGACACTGGATTTTTATATGTTTAGATAAAATCGTTAGCGATAATATAAACCGATCAAACTTGGTAATTCCTATTCTTATATGATGTTCTATAGACATGTGTACTCCTTAATTAGTGAGCATTTCTATAGCAAAATTATAATCGATCGGTCATCAATGTCAGTGCGAAACAAATTCAAACTTGCAATTCGATACCGCATAATACCCCGAACGAAGAAAGTTTTTGATTCTGTCTACCAATATCTTTATTTAATTACCGTTAGTATAAGGGCTTTATCCATAATAATATATGATCAAAGGCTTTGTGAATAACTATTTCTCCATTATAGGAATTGTAAATACTTTTTGCAAATCAATTGGCACAAATATCATCCAATGTTTAATGATATTAAGTTTCAAGATAATAAAATGGTATTAGGAACATACTTACAGAACCCATCGCAGAGTGTTTAACGTCATTTTGTTAGATGACCGTTGAAGAATTAATTTCTAAATGAGCCCCAAAAAAATCCTCCTTCACTATTCAGATTGTATTCATCATTAAAAATACTTTTAAATATTACCGAAATGGCATTCCTAATTTAAAAGTTTATTTTTAAGTACATACATTTAAGTTATTAATAACAAAGACACTCGAAAATTGATCTCTAAACAAACCAAATCTCAAACAAACCAAAGAACCCATTACAGTAGCAAAGGCAAACCTGTCGTTACCTGTCTCAAGAATAAGACAAATCGACAATACACTTATAGATGTTATTCTTAGAACAATGATTGTTCACGTAAAGAGCTAAAAGATGGGACCATTTGTCTTCATGGACTTTATGGCAAATCAATTTGCGCTAAGTAAGAATCCTCTCAGAAGTCAAGTAGAGTGTCAATGAAAATTGATTCTAAGTAAACGAGTTTCTTTAAGTGTGGTAAACACTTAGAAAACTTTGAGATAAAATGATTTTACGAAGCTATCGGATTATCTATGAGTTTATATAACTTTTAGGATTATAACTTTATAACTACACTCTACCGGCGGCTTTGTTCTAGTAGCAATATTACGAAATAGTTTTTTGTGCGTACTGGAGGTAGATAATCTTAAATTTGAAAATGTATTTATTTCGTGTGTTCTGGACTTATATATTACTTAGCCCCTTTAAAAAAACAGGTATCTTACATTTGTCATTTTCATAAACATTTTAATATAATGATATAACAGCGTAATAAAAACATTTAAAAAACGCTCTAAAAATTATCTTTTGAGTAAGAAACTAGATAGATCGTTATTATCTGACGACAATAAAATGTAGTGTAAATGGAGACTTAAGATCTTCTTGATAGGGATAAAATACGTCCAAACAATTTAAATAATGTTCAAAGAAATCAGAATACCATTTTGACGTTCATCGTTTTTACTGATATATATACATAATGCATACAGAGATTATTCTAAAATACCATTCGAGTTCACTTTCTACAAAGCGATTTTTTTAGGCAAACGAACAGGTGGGTCATCTGATATTAAGTGATCACCACCGGTCCATAGACACTAACAACACCAGGGGAGTCACGAGTGCGTTGCCAGCCTGCGTTTGGGGGGATGGGGAGGGAGGGGAGAGAAGAGGGGAGATAGACCTCCGGCGCTCTCACTGACCGAACGAAACGCAACAATGCAAACACTGTTACTTCACGTCGGTTTTCTATGAGAGGGTGGTACTACCCCGGACGAGCCGACCTATTCATGCTGAAACTAGAAATAGCTTCAGTGTGGCTCTACCACCAATAGAAGAGATTTTAAAATGTTTAAATTTAAAATCTTAATATATAACACAATGTTACATAGTCGACTGCTGTTCTAAGCCATATTTTATTTACCAAAAATTGGCTGTCTGTAAAGTCGGTTTACGGACGATAATTTTACGTGATAACGACTCAGACGCATCGGCCAATGGAGTGGAAGAGAGATAGATGCATCACAAGCTAAACGCTTAGGCCGATCGCGCCTCTCTATCGCCTGTTCCGCGCTCTCGCTTGCACCGAGCGCTCAGGCGGAACATGACAATGAATCATGCTTTTTCTTGCGTGCAGCTGGCGTTCGTCGTTCAACGTTATCACGTCAACAAAAACATATACTATCAGGAATAGATCAATCAATATTTATCAGAAGAAAAGGCATAATATAGATAAATGCCAACTTAACCATTTAAATATATTTCGTAATTATATCGAAAATACGTTGTTTTAACTTCCGTAAACAATTTTAATATACTACAAATGAACTCCAGGTGAATTTCATAACATGGGAAGGCTAACGCAGAGCCACCGTTTTCTGACAAACACGGAAATTAGAAAAACCAACCGTAACATCAAACTAATAGCGTTTCATATAGTTCGGCTCGTCGTAAGCTCTAAGCTTGTATATTTGCTAACAAGTGCTGCACATTACAAAGCCATGCATTTGAGGTCTTAAATTGCATTAATTTCGTATGTAACATTATCTCTTTGAAACTAGCGGGTGTCGTTGATTTTCTGATTCAAATATTACCTTTCAAACGTACGACAGTATATAGAATCGCTAACATATACTCAATTATATGTTCAATGACATTTATGCAAACCGATGTTAAAATCTGTTGAATTTTGTTTTGAATTGAAAGCTTCTGTAGGCGCATTACAATAATATTATAACTAAAAATAGGTAGATTAAAGGTTTAAAGGATTAAAGGTAGGTAGGTTACCCACATAATATTTTGACAAAAGAAATGCCCCGAAAACTGTCTTAGATAAAATGTGGAAGTAGGATTGCATATTCTCAATATCGGTGGTGAAAAAGAAATAGTTATATGTTGCTTAGGTACGGGCGGATTGACGAGGCAGCCGTTAAAAAGAAGCTAGCTAGCCAAGTTTTAACGAGCCGCTGTCGAAGCGCTTATAACGTATCTACAGTTACAATATCATTGGGCCCATTGAATGGTAGTTTTTGGCAGGAGATAAATATATAATTTCGCGTCATGGCATGCAAGTAAGCGTGACCGAGCGTATTGCGGTTGCGCGGCTTGCGTCAGACTAGCGACGCGTAGTATTGGGGTCTGTGTACATGTAATATTGATATTTTGCAGTTCATCATACGTTTGGGTAATTAATAAACTTTTTTATGTATATAATTATTACTCCGTGTGTCAATAGATGTGAAAACCAAACTAATGTTAATCAAATCAAAAATCAAAAGAGTACACAGATGTTCATTCTTTTTGAATTTTCACTGCTGTCGGCAGTTCTTATGGCGGCTTCGACTTTTTTTTTTGTTTTCTTATAAAAAAATTCACTATATTATATTCGTGTAACTGTACCGGATCATGTAGCAGCGTACGCCGAGATACGTTTTAGATGACAGGATTCTATTCAAATTACTTGACACTAATAGTCAACATGTAAACATGACTGATACGGCATAATTTGAGTACATCTAAATAAGTAATTCTTTTAAATACGGCATGGGAAAAAAGAAACGGGCATGGAAGAAAAATATATACAATATAGCAAATCTGACTTAAATCGTGTATTTCATAAGTTACTATCAGTAAAATGACTGTTACAGATACAGATATTAAATATCTGTTTAGTAGACTGATATATTTATAAGAAAATGTATTATTTAACTGCACACATTATATCCAGTTGGTTCTCTCAAGTGCAATATCTCCCACAAACGGATGGACGATTGGAAGCAGGCATTAATACTTAGGGTCATAGTAAACCAAGCGGGTACTAGAAAAATCTCTAATAACGAACTTACTACCAATATATATTCTATCAATAATTTATTATCTTCAAATTATTAAACAAAAATATATTTAAACGAATCGTAAATATCGGTAGACAATGTTTTCACGAGTTATAATTTCTATTGAAAAAAAGCATAACGTGTTTAAAACCAAGTCATAGTGCCTAAACATGAATATTACTGTGCTATTAATACTCAGGTATATTAAAGTATTATTTAGAAAATAATAATTTAAAGAAGTGACGATATGTACGAAGCGAAATAATAACATTTTTACGAAATAACTAAAAGCTATTGAAAAATTTAAGTTATTTGCGCTAAAACGTCACGTTATGTATGTCAAAATGAGCTAAATCCAATTTTAGCCGTTACTTTTTTCAAGATCTTCAAATTATACATGTAAAATATATATAAGGTCACTAAAAAAAAATTAAGTTCGTCTTCGGTGTACAAAAACTGAAAATCATAAAAAAAAACATGTTATACGAACGATTATAATTGAATTTAGCTTGATGTAACAACTCATTTATATGGGGAACAGCGCGTACGCAGTTCCCACTACCAAAAATTACGCGCCCGAGTTATCCGCATTAGGGATAATCGCAGGGTTCAACCACTCCGCAGTGCAATGGATAGGCCTCATCCTGGGGGAACCGCCTACTTGATCACGGTGTCCCCTACGCCAGGTAAGTATGATTTCAAAACGTTCGTACGAGAACGTCATTAAACGCGCGAGAATCTTGACACCTCTTTGTAGATATCGTACCTAAACGTAGTTGCGCCATCTCTTGACAGCTACGAGAACTATACTTTTTGTAGAGCATTTGTCGGGATTAAACTTGTGAGTTAATTTTAACGTTATTTCTTCGTTTTAATACAATTACGTACGTTATTAAAACTGGATTTAAATCACATCACCTTCTCGTTAGATTTGCTGCACTTTCTTATACGTAGTATTTACCTGTAACAAGAGAAAAAAAAACATTATATTATTGGCAGAACTTTTTTGGTGTTTTATTAATACCCCGATTTAAAATATCTAAACGAATAATATAAACACATTTGCATCTAATTTTATTACTATTAATTTGTAGTCATCAAAGCTGATTCCTATTGTCTGAGATCTTATGACTAATTAATAATATTTTCTAACAATTAAATTTTATTCTCGAACTTGAACATTTAAGCTGTTATTAATAATAGCACAATTTACAAAATGATTGCCAAATACTAGTTTTACCAGACACTCGGCACACCATCCGTCACCACCGCAATACCTATTTATATCTCTCAAGTATTTAATATATTTATAATAACAGCTGTGCAGAGTAAAAAAATATTCCCACGATTACAATGGAGAGCGCGATATAAGCCCTTTTGCGCCAATAATATACCTATGTATACGTAGAAGAGTTGTTGAATTAACGCAAACAACTCTCGCCGCCGCGTCGCGCCTATATACAGTTCCATTTATAACATTATTGCTTGTGAATAATTGAGAAAATATAAATACACGGGAGAAAACAATAACTGTTGCGTTCGCTACATTGTTATAATTTATATTACTTTCATAATTCCAACACAAGCGCGGAATTTATTAGGGGCAAATTAATTTGGCGCTGCCGGTCCGTAGGTAATCCTGGCCCATCTGCGTCCCCCCGCCCCGACCAGTCGCCTATGTACAGGCACTTCGTAATGTCGATATTAAAAATGTAAGTATATTATTTTTATTATTTATCGAATGCCCACTTCACTAAAAAACATGTAATATTGGTATTATTAACCGACTGATTTTGATTACATTTTTTTGTGTGTTCAGATGGATTCAAGAATTATTCGGATTCAAAATTGGACTCGATAGGTGGCGCTGCGGTTGACTTGTAGGATTTCTTTTATTATCAAGGACAACGTCCGCTGGGCCCGCTAGTTATTTTATATTTTTATATCAAATGCCCACTTCCCTAAATGTCGGTATTATTAAACGAAGAATTATAGCAGAAATAAAAAATGAGATATTTACTTAACACAACACAAATCAACGTAGGTATAAATAAAATAATTTAAAATGAAGCACAAGTAAGTGTTGCATGGATTCCCTTTCCCAACTAAAATAATACAAAGCTCAAAGTTCTTACAGAATTTCACTTTTAATAATCAAAATATACATGTTTTAACATATATTCCATCACATAAAATACATAATATTGCAATATACATCTTATAAAAATATATTTAAAACACTTTTTATTATTACTTCGATTGTTTTGATTTAAAGTAGTCTTCTTTGATTTTCAATTTTAACTTTAAAAGTGAAGATTAAAAAAGGTCACCTAAATTTTATAAACTAAGTATACTTAATTTTTATTAATATCTTTAAGGATTATAAAAAACAACACGTGCCTCGTAGATTCGCTATCACTGGTACATAATGTAACTATTACAGATACGAGAAGCCTTGTTAATATTATTTCACACTTGAATGTTCTACATAGCGTTTGCCAAGAAATCCACGATGTTCAACTAGATCGCGGCTCGTTTTTACCATAAGGCCCTTTAAACAAATTGTTCCGACCGTTTTACTCACTGGCGCCGTACCAAGAAACGGATAGTTGATACTTATCCACGAATTGCTCATAAAACGATTCACATTAACCGTTTATTGTGTAGTATTTTACTTAGAGCTGGTGTTAATAATACAATGGATAAATAAAGAAATATGAAGGTATATTTTCATACACGGTTGACTAATTTCGAACCACTTACAAGTAGTAATATAAACTACGGAAAGTAAATAGTCAATATATAATAACACACGTACAAATAAGTAAAGGAACACCCAAACATAAAATTGATAATTATTATCATCATAGAAAAATTAATCGTCTGCGAGAATCAAAGACTCTCGGCTTAATAGTAGGATCTGCCGTTCCGAGGAGTTACGTTCTGTTTCATGAAGATAGATTTCGAAGATGTAGTCAACTATAATGTATATTAAAAAAATCCTATTACCAAATTTGCTTAACGTATACCTCATGATATACAGGCTAACGGAAAACTGACAAATTATGTATTGTAAAATAATAATTTCTATGTAAAAGGTATTTCTAAATTATGTTTTCATTTGTATAATTTTTTTTTTATTAAACTATGAAATTTACAATATACCATGTCGTGAAATTTAAAAAATGATTAAATCGGCCTTTTTGATATCTGTCTTAAGAAATCAGCCGACGGGTTAAAAACATCTTATACTGATCGATAAGACTGCAGGCCAGTAAGTTGTAGGCCCAATCATTCATAGGTCGCTAATCTTAAAGTTAGCAAGTAAGAGATCGATTCCCAAAAAAAAATGTTATTTCACGTTACAAGTGAGAAGCACCTCATATAAGTAATTGTTTACTGTTAATTGTTCAAGAGAGTATGTTTACAAAAATATTAAATGGTAATCTCGCTTGCCAAGAAATTCAAGCTGCCTCAACAAAGGACACATTTTAAGTGTTTAAGGACAATTAAGTTCATAATCTGAGGCAATAGGGGGCGCCCGTGTTTACCGTTTAAGGCACCCTTCATGAGAATTGTTCAGCATTCCCATCGTTGGCATCGAACCAAAAATACAAACACTATTAAACTTCCTTATTTTTGTTGTAATGTTGTAACCATTTGTTTCTCATATAGCAAACAGTAATAAGTAATCGAATTGTAGATAAAAATAATCTTTAACACGTTCTATTACGGTTTATTTTTATTAAAAATACCATTAGTTAGTAAAAATAGTGACACCAACATAAAACCAACTGCAATTAATTACCTTACAGTGGTGACGTGTTTTTAAGTATCACGTAACTTCTTTATTGGAAAATCACAAAAAGAGGTTGTGTCATGGAAATTAAACGAAGTAACCGCTTTATTATGATCCGTCGGTTATACCAACCCATATAGATATCACAGGGCTGTTTTAATGGACGTAATGCGGTTGCATAAAACATGCTCGAGTTCAGTTTAGTCATCAATAAATAAAAATGTCGTAGGCAATTTTTGAAATCATACAATTTTAATAATGACCTTGGAAATAGTTGTACCTCCCTTTATATTACACAAATGTAATGTTATTGAGTGTCTAATATATTCACATATATGATTTATGTTATTGGTATTTTCTGTACTTCTTTTACGGCTTTCGTTCGAAGAAATTTTTTATTTATTGTAGATGTTCTCTCGCCCCAATGTAAATATAGTGTTATGTCTGATAACATTTTTTTTAAATACTTTATAAGTTTTAGCGTTTCACCACAATCCTATCTAATGTTAGATAACGACGTGGTCGAAGATTGTAAACACGTTAAACCTAGGAGAGACTGGATCTCAAGACCTGTAACAGATTTTCAACTTAAGGATGGTAGCTAACGAGGTGGACTTAGGAAAAGCCCTGCCACCATGCTATCGTTACATCACGATGTTTTCCCTCCCTTTCCTTTTCATACGTCCATCGACACAGTGTCCGAACACGCTATCGACTGTCAATTCCGAAAGATGTCGAATAAAGCTTGGTAGACTTTATTTTAACATATAAAAAAAAACTTATTTTAATTACGTTCCAGTTCTTGCCAAATTGATCAGTGATTACTTTAATATTACAAATGGAACTAGGCTTTTGACAAATTAGCATATATTGAAAATTGCCAACGACTTAGTGGTACGTGCGGTTTGTCACGCGGTCGACCTTGGTTCGTTGCAGACTGCATCGGGTATCGTAACTGGCGACCTTGCACACCACGCCCTCGTACGACCTGTTATATACGTATATAAACAACATATCGCTGGACATTTATATTGCAAATGTGGATTCAAAAGCCATTTCATACAACTAATTTCGCCTTTATATCGTTACTTGAAAAAAAATAGTTATCTGTAAAGTCGGTTTACGGACGATAATTTTACGTGATAACCTCATAAAATAAAAAAAGACGCATAAGCCGATGGAGTAGAAGAGTGAAGAGTAACGCTTAGGCCGATCACGCCTCTCTATCGCTTGTTCTGCACTCTCGCTTGCAAGTGCGGCTCAGGCGGAACGTGACAATTAGTCATGCTTTTTCGTGCCTGCAGCCGGCGTTCATCCATTTATAAGACGTTATCACGTCAAAAACTACACATGTAGATAACTGCTAATTTAATACGCGTATACGTCCACATATTTTATTGGACGTATACGTATTTTATTACGTATGTAATTAACCTGAGGGTAACACACCCTTCTGGAGAATAATTGCCTTTATACATCTTGGGACGAAATAAACGTTTGAATTTGTGAGGCACACATGCCAGTGTATCTCTAGGTAGCTAGCTTAGTTTAACTTAGACAGATTCAACAGATTCGCGTTGTTGCATTCAAGGCAACAATCCAAGCTGAAGTTTAACTGACACCCTTGAGCTTGTTGCCAAGTGACAAAGTGTCTAAAGCGCTTGTCTTAGTAGTCTTAGTTCGAAAAAAAAAACATCTTGTACTTCTTGATTTCTAAAGAGACACTTTGCTCGCTTCTGACACAGATGTATATAAGTAATGGAAGTAAATAAGCATATATTATTTAAAATGATTTAAAAAAGAGTTAAATAACGTAATTTACATAACAGAATATCAATGAACACTAATTTAACAATGGACACAAAGAAACACTGATCTTTAAGCGCTAGTAATTAAAAACCGTTCTTGTATCCAAATTTAGAATGAAGACTCTTAGAATACGTCGTTTTCTGGACACGATTGTAACTTTCCTAGTATCTATCAATACATATTATTTAGTCTCCCAACCGGGATCAGGTTTAACGATGCGATCTCGCACCGGACGGGTTGACGAGGGTCCCGTTTGTGCCTTATACGCTTACTCGTTTGCACTTAACATTTAACTCACGAATAGAGTCACCAGATTTGTTCGCGTCCAAACAGCTAAGATTCTTTGCCCTCTACTCAAAGCTTCTCATTCTTTACAAAGCATTTTAGGGGGCGTTCAAGTATTACGTTAACAAGATTTTAGAAGTCATTACTTGTTTGGGCGCGTTTAGCGGTATTTTTCGCAGGAGATAAATCTATAATTTCGCGTCATGAAATGCTACGTACATGATTGGCCGTATTGCGCTCGTATACGGGCCTGAGTACAAGTTATATTGATATTCTGCAGGTAATCATACATATAATTGGTTAATAGACTAATTAAAAATGTATATAATTATTGCTCCGAGTGCTAATACATATGAAAACTCACAAATGTTAATTATTTCAATAAACAAATTCTGCAATTTAAATATTGTTATTCAACTACAATTAATATGAAAATCCAAAAGAGAACATATTTATTACATTTTTTTTAGTTTTCACATCTGTCGGCAGTCCTTATGACTGCGTCGACTTTTGTAGTAATTTCTGACCGCTCCCTCGCCAGGGTCAGCGAAAGATAACAATGATCTTACCCTTACAGTACTTTTTCAGTTTATCGCGAACAGAGTGACAGACGTAGCAGAGGAATTTGTTCTATTATATACTGATAATATTTTTTTTTTTTTAACGTGGGGAAATCCCTTATGGATACGCCACCCTCCCGGGGGAGAGGGTGAGTTATGTCCGACTCGCACGGACTAAAACCCCACGGTGTACGTCTTCCGCTATAGTTGGGGCGGCACGAGATCTCTATAGACTTCATCGTGCCACCCCAGCGGTTGGCCCAGCAGCAAAAGGGTCGCCGCCGGGCCCCGTCTTGTTAGGAGACAGCCGTGTACACACCGGCCATCTCCTCCGTCCGCCGGACCTGTGCAATGGGAAGGTGGGCCCCCCGACCCATCTTCCCTGGTCCGGTTACAGTGGGAGGAGGCGGTCAAACTGACGCCTCCTCCTGCCCGTCCCCCGTTGGCGGAGACGGCCACTTTGAGGGGCTTGCTCACGGACCCTCTCCGCCGCCTCCTTCTGCGAGACGACTTCCTCGCAGAAGGAGGCCATTGCATTCCAGTTATCCTCACTACCGAGCATGGCTGCAACCACGCTCGGCAGTGAGAGATCTTGCCCTACCGCCGCAGCCAGAGTGCGACGTTGCTCCTCCCACGCAGCACACTCAGACAGAGTGTGCTGCGCGGTGTCCGGGTCAACGCCGCACTGATGGCATACGGCGGTCGGCTCCCTGCGTACTATCCGGTGCAGGTACCAACCGAAGCAACCGTGCCCGGTCAGGATCTGCACCAGACGGAACGTCAGGGAGCCCCATCCTCTATTATACCAATCCGGCAGGACCGGGCGGACGGCGTCGATCGTGTATCGACCGTACCGCGCGTCCGCCAGGTCCCGCCTCCACCTTTCCACTACTTCCTCCCTCGACGCTTTTCGCTTTTCCTCTATTTCTCTGGGAGCTAGAGGCTCCCCCATTCGTTTCTTAACCGCCGTATATTGATATACGGCGGCAAGCACCTCCGCCTCTAGCTCCCAGGGAAGGGAGCCGGCTAGCACCATGGCCGCCCCCGAGGACACCGTGCGGTATCCTCGTATCACCCTCAACGCCACGGTACGCTGCGCAGCTCGCAGCGCACGGATATTTGTGGCGTTGAGGGCGTCGACCCACAACGGTGCCCCGTAGGCGGCCATGGACCGGACGACCCCCATATAGAGGCGACGGCAGACGGCGCCCGGCCCCCCCGTGTTGGGGAGGAGTCGTCCGAGCGCCGCTGCCGCCTTGACTATGCGCGGTCCGAGCCCCTTGAAGTGGGGCTCGAACCGCCAGCGTCCGTCCAGGGTGAGGCCCAGATACTTCATCTGGGTCCCCACCCTGACACGGACGCCCTCCACATATATGTGGGCCCCTGGAGGCGGCCCTCGCCGAGGCCCATGGAACATTAGGGCGTCGGTTTTATCGAGGGCCACCTCGAGGCCCAGCCTTCTGATGCGCCCGACCACGAGAGTCACGGCCTCCGTGGCCAGGCGCAACAGCTCTTTTATTTCCCCCCCACGGGCCACGACTAAGGTGTCATCCGCGTAGCAAATAAGGCGCGCTCCAGAAGGGAGCGCGCCGCGGAGCACCCAGTCGTAGCCCATGTTCCACAGGAGCGGGCCTAAGGCCGACCCCTGTGGAACCCCGCGCGCCGTATCGCGTCGGACCATCTGCCCTCTGGCGTCCACGAAGGCGACCTCTCTACTCTCCAGGTACGCCTCCAACAGCCGCCGCAGGTACGGGGGCACTCCGAAAAAGCGGAGCGCCTCCCGTATGACACCATGCGGCAGGCTGTTGAAGGCGTTGGCGATGTCTAAGGACACCGCCAATATTCTTTCGCCCTGAGAGGTCGCCTCCATGGAGACCTGTTTTAGGAGGGTCAGGGCGTCCAGCGTGGAACGCCCTGACCGGAAGCCGAACTGCGCGCTCGACAGGTTCGGCCCCACTTCCTCAAGATGCCGGACGACCCGGGAGGCAACGACCCTCTCGAGTGCCTTTCCGGTGTCGTCCAGCAACACTAGGGGCCGGTACGCGGACGCGCAGTCCGGGGGGCGGCCTTCCTTACCTATGAGGCAAAGCCGCCCCGTCTTCCAGGGCTTCGGGAACTGCCCGACCGCAAGACATCGGTCAAACAGTTCCCGAAGCCACCCTCCCAGATGGTCCAACGCTATGGCTAGCACCCGGCCCGGGACCCCGTCGGGGCCGGGTGCCTTGCGGCCGGTGACGCGGAGGCGCTCAATCACTCTTCCCATCTCCTCCTCCGTAACCGGGGGAGCGATGACCGGCGCCTCCTGTGCCACCTGAGCGGGAGGCATAGGAGGAGGGGCGAGTTCCGGAGGGTCGGGGAATAATGCGATAATAATTAAGTCATCCCATCATAACCTATACCTACTTATAAGTAAGCGATTATAGCTTATTTGATAGCGTGTTCAGACACCGCGTCGATGGACGTAGGTTCGAATCCTAGCAACTGAGTCTGAGCGTACGGTGAAGGGAAAGGGCATTACACCCATTACTGTCGAATAACATATAAGACTTGAGACATCCAAGCCAACCTCACCTGCACGTGGTGCACCCTGCTGAATAACGAACGAGGCAATGGCGAAAGCGGGGTGGTAGGGTTTTACAGCCTGACTGGGTCGCAACCACCTTGTATATGGCGAAAAAGCCCGTCGTAGTGATTCGCTTCTGCGGGTCGCGTTTCGGGATCAGCCTATGCATATCCAGCTTTTCGCACGCCGGCATGACAGCGGTGACCGGTGATGGATAGTATATCACTCGATGGTCGCCACTGTTTTTGGATTGAACTGTGATTACCATCAGGCAAAGTGCAGTAATTATGCCGTGTTACAAAAAAAAATCATCGTGTTGAAACCACAGCATAATAGTATGGCTTTTTCTAAGTCCGCATAGCTAGCAACCAACTTCAAACTGAAAATCTGGTGCCAAGGACCTCTTGATGTGTTCCGGCAGCTAGACTAGAAAACCAGCTCTCTGTAAGTGTATCGTAAAACCTACAAAGGACTAAAAAGACCGAGCACTAAACTTCTATTAAATTATCGTTTGCTACTTACTACGCAGTTTCTACTAAATTATCAGATCGCGTTCGATTTTTCATAGTTAGTAAATCTGAAGAAGTTAGAGTCTTGATTTCTAAACGTGTATTTGACGTAACGCATATATTTTAGTTGTAATGCATACATATACCAATATAAAACTCAAGAGATTCGTTTGAATGGACGCGCTAATCTCTACAACTCAGTCACTTAAAAAAAAACATTTTTGCATTTTATTGGCAATGGTTGATAATAAGAAAGTAAACGAAGGCTGTATTAAATTACGCTGCAAGTAAAAATAAGTAAACTAACTACATATCAAAAGTGTCGGTCTGAAATAGCACAAGTAAAAACGAAGCATTAGTGGATAATGCGCAGCGCGGGTTGCGGTGACGATAGCGGGAAACTTAAAATCGCGGGTCACAGTTAATCTGAAATTACTTCATAAATATCGATGACTATATAAAATCCGTGTGGAATTAATCATGTTATAGAATTACGTTGACGTAATCACTATAATAAAACGCAACTTGATTACATTAAACACTAGCTTCTGCCCGCAACTTCACCCGCGTGGATTCTGCATTAGTGCGCTGTTGCTATTGGTCTTAGCGAGATGACATATACGCCACAACCTTTCTCGATAAATAAGCTATTCACCGCTAATAGAATTTTTCTAATCGGACCAGTAGTTCTTGAGATTAGAGCGTTGAAGCAAACTAACTCTTCAGCTTTATAATATTATATAAGTATATATTATAAATAGTATAGAAGATACATGAAATACCTTAGAGCAGTAATGGGCAAACTCGCCATCCAAGAGAGCTAAATATAAACAACACATAAATGAAGTTTATTCAAAGAGCCAAAAAAAGAAAAAACTTAACCTCTGCTTCAGTAGAGACATTTTTATGAAAATAATTAGGATTAATAATACACTCTCGAGATTGTCTTTGCTAAATATGTGCTTTTGTGCGAACGACTAGCCGTGTTATTGTTGCTTTCTAAAAATGTGCCTCTTTTCTTATAGGCTTGCATGTCTAAAACAACTTGTTTCTTACAAGGCAAGTTCGTAAATAATATTCAGTGTCGGCACTAAAATTATTTTGTAAGAGCCACAGCGAAGCGAGTCGCTGTTTGTCGATCATTGTCTTAAATTAGACAATAGATAAAAGTTAAGATGGAATATAATTAAAAGAACGCCTCTAATAGCGAGATAAACTAACGTAGACCCGATAAAAAATCGCATGACTGACTACATTTAATTAATTTGCTTATAAGTATAAGTTGACTAACATGTAATATTAGTTTGAAATGATAAACAAATAAAAACCCTCGAGAGGTACATAAAGAGAATAGTTGTTATTCGGCGACGAGTGTTTTTATATGTGAACAAATAAAAATAACAATTCCTTCCAGATACCGCAGCGTGTCAAACTGCTCCGAAACATTACTGGAGAATAAACACCTGTTTTATTACCACGAGAACTCGCTTCCGATTCGCTTTCGACAGTAAATCCCATCTCATATACCTAGAAGAAGGTTAGCGTATATAACCTCTATCTTACGTTGAAGTAATAAATAACTCCTTGACAACATTTTTAATGGGCATTGTGACATTTGTTGATGTTGGCCTTGTATCGTTTTCTATCGCTTCACTAGAAAATATCGTTTCATAGTTTTATGTCACTGTTACTAAGCGACTAATATTAAGAAACCGCACACTCACGTCGCTCATAATCTAGGTAGGTAACGCGATTTACGCACATTTAGTACTTGTCAAAGTCAATGTCAAGATCGTTCAATGCGCCGTGACAACACACACGCACACACACAGCCATATGTTATGTATGTATACACAGGTGACAGCGGCCGAAATGTTTATCGAAAAGTCACGTAACCGGCTGATAAGGAAATATTGCTTGCTTTCGATTATTCCAATCTATATTGTTTATTTACTTATTTAACTCAACCATTCTTACTCAGAAATCCTTACGCGACGTAAATAACAGTTAACTTTTCAGAACAGCATTTCTAAGTATAACTTTGTATTGTAAAATTCATTGTTCATCGAAGCAATATAATTTCCTCCTTCGATAGTTATATGTCTCAAGATGTCAAATTTTGCAGACGGATTAAACGGTACCCTGTCCTTTATGACTTAAAATATGTTTGCCCTTACATGTCCGTATTCATATTTTCTGCTACACATATGTAAAAGAACATATGTAGAAGACTGGCTTTTAAGTGCGGCCGTCGTAAGACATCTATGATACTTTGCTACAAATTTTCCACTTCTAAAGCCAAGCGGAATTAGAACAGTGAGTGTTTTAATATAAATTGATAATTATCTATCTCGTTAAACGTTTTAAAATTATAATGTATCAAGAGAATATATACACTTATTATTACATCAATCTATAATAATTTCCGATATGACTCAAAATACACTTACGCCGCGGAGGGGCGCTGTCACTTTGACATTGACATGACGTCAGCTGTCACCGGCTTTTAATGAATACTAATGATACAAAAACATCAGCTGTTGTTTACATATCATAAAACGTCAAACCGGCCGAACTACAAGGCGCGCGTTACGCAACTCCCGACATTCTGATTTAGCCTAACACGTGTTTTAAAAAAGATTACATATGACCTCAATGTCTATTATGCAGAAGTACGTTTGATTCTTAATGTCCATTTGATGAATGTAAATTGGTACAAAAAATACAATATATATCTTTTGACGTAAAAACTAAACTTTATGCGTCTTGAGCAGTAATTTTGGCAGGAGATAAATGTATAATTTCTCGTCATGACATGCTATTTAAGCATGACCGGCCGTATTACGCTTATGCGGCTTGCGTCAGACTAGAGACGCGTATAAGGACCTATGTACATGTAATATTAATGTTTTGCAGCTCATCATACGTTTTATTGATTAATAGACTTACTGCTTAGATATACTAATATTATAAAGAGGTAAAGTTTGTGATTTTGTAGGGGATAATCTCAGGAAACGCTAGTTCGATTTGAGAAATTCTTTCAGTGTCATATAGCTCATTTATCGAGGAAGGTTATAGGCTATATATAACTATGCTAAGATAGTCCCAATAGATATGAAAACCAAACTAATGTCAATAATTTCAATGAACAAATTTCTGAAATTTATATATTGTAATTCACACTATAATTAATATGTAAATTCAAAAGAGAACACATGATTTCATTGTTTTGAGTTTTCACTTCTATCGGCAGATTTTGTAGATTTTAGCCTTTAACATCTCATCTGATTTTAAATGACGATGTAGTCTATCGATCGATCGACGGTAAGCATGCTCAACCTAGAGAAGGCTGGCTCTCTAGTGTAGCAGTCGGAACATTTCAACAGTCGCTTGGCAACAGATTGTCAACTTGAGGTTGGTAGCTAGTCAGGCGGACTTAGAAAAATCCCTACGACCATGCTATAATTCCAGCACGATGTATTTCTTCATCGAAAGCTCCGACCCGGTTGCTAGTATTCGAACCTAC
The DNA here is from genome assembly GCA_015888305.1 of Antheraea pernyi. Lineage (NCBI taxonomy): Eukaryota > Metazoa > Arthropoda > Insecta > Lepidoptera > Saturniidae > Antheraea > Antheraea pernyi. The sequence continues at coordinate 397,088 of MU158851.1, forward strand.
GTCCATCGACGCGATATCCGAACATGCTATCAACTAAGTCATGTGTTACACGTTAGGTCGAAATGCTAACCCGAAATTCAAATAAAAAACTAACATCGGTGACGTCTTGAAACTCGAGACATAAATTTCGGATTACGTAATGTTTTTTTTTTATCAGTGAAAATAGAAACGATAGTATATCAGTATTATGTGACAACATTCACATTGAACCTGAACTTCTTATCTATCATCACGCCATTCTACACACTGATAGGCGAAAGTATTTATTCCATTATCTAGAATAATAATATATATTCGAAGTAAAAGTTCAAGATGGAATTAAAAGTCGTCACTCAATTACAATCTATGCAATTGTGTAAAAAATGCTTACCATATAATGATTTTTTTTTTCCTCGAACTGACTACGCTATTGACCTAGCAAGGTCTTAACAGCTTCACCGGACTAACATATAATGATAGAATATTTTGGTCGTCACATTTCAAAATGAGCTAAATCCAATTTCAGTCGTTCTTAATATTTCACGTTATTTTTCAAGATCTTCAAAAATGAAGATAAAATATGAAGACCATAAAAAAAACTTTTTTAAAATGTTTTACAGGCATGCGCTTGGCCACAATCTGACCTGATGGTAACTGACGATGAACCCAACGATGGAACGCGCTTACCTGCAAGATGTCTGTTTACTCTACTCTTGAACACTCCCAAGTTATATGATGACGGGAAGACAGACGCCGCGAGTGAATTCCACACCTTAGCCGTACGTATAATGAATGTAGAAGCAAATCGCTTCGTACGAATCTCGGGAACATCAACCACATAAGGGTGGAAGCCCTCAGGGCGTCTAGTCGTCCTCTGATGGAATGGGGACGGTGGAACTATACCATGTAATTCCTGTGCACACTCTCCAAAGTGTAATCTATAAAACACTGAGAGACAAGCTACTTGCCGGCGATGCTCTAAATTGAGCATTCTCGTCTCCCACAAATACCTTATCAGCGGTAAAATTTGAACTTCCTTTTGGGAGTATAAAAATTGAAAAAATAATAATAATTAAACATGTTATATGAACGATTAAAACTGAATTTAGCCCATTTTGAAATGTGACGAAACACATATGTAGTCAATCCTATTGACTAATTCCTTTAAACCATACTTTGTTCAAAATCGTGGGTTTAAGCTGCATAGAAACGAATGTAGACTTCATGATGCACTGGTCAACAGATTGTTGGCAGCTGAAGTTTAAACACAATACCGTATTTATTGGAAAAATTATATATTTTTAAAATTAGCAAGATATTTAAAAGCATGGTGATTCCACCTAATGTATACCGGTGAATAAAGAGTGGCAGACTCCTGTTCCGTTTCTATGACAAAGCGATTACTCTTCGCCATAATTAACCCAATAAACTATTCCGAGTATTCATATTTCGCCTATATTTAGAAAAAAATATCATGTTCTCTTTATAATTCCCCCGCTTCGCCATGAGCCGATAATATAAACTCTAATTATAGCTAAGTATCTCAACGCTATTTTCGCATAAACCCTTCATGGAACAGTGCTGTTCATAAACAATGTATTTTTAATTCCAAAACGATGAATAATCGTTGAATCTAAAAATAACAGTATTATAAAATTATTACCCATTCCAGCGACGACGAGTCTACATTATAAAACAATGTCTGTAGGTACATTATACGAATAACAATCAATTCGTGTTGATACAAACGAAAGTAAATACGATAATAATTTCACCAAGCGATAATGAATCAGATATAAGCATTTACGTACATAAAGATATCCGATATACATACATGTAGGTATGTCGTCAGTTCTTAAGTAATCAGTATATATTTTAAGTTGTTTTATTGGCTTCAGTAACGTTTGTACTATCTACATACAGAGTAAGCGAAAACTATATTACTATAAGAATAATACTATCTCCGAGAGTCGCAATAATTATTGAAAAATAGAGTGAACGATGCTTGACAAGGTCGTGGTCGCGCGAAATATTGCAAACTTTGGTATACCGATTTACGGAGAATAGAAAGATAGAATTAAAAATAGAGAAGGGATTAAATTCTGAATTCTGGTAAATTTTACCTTAAAGGTAATATCATTTAAAGAGATAATGAAGTATTTCTCAGGTAAAATAATAACATTTTTGTATTGTTATCTCATCATCTTATCATATGACTTAAGAATTATTATCATATTAGCCTGTAGAAGAAATTGTAGGGATATAGGCTCCCCAAGGGCTAATAGAGAGACAGACTGAGTACACACCAGTTGCATCCCCTCGTCAGCCGGATATGTGCAATGTAGAAATGGGCCCTCAAATTGCAGTCTGCGAGATGACCACCTCCTCCGCAGGTACCACTCGAACCAACCATGTCCGAAACAACCTGCACCAGCCGGAACGACAGAGAGCCCCACTTCCTCCCCATCCACTCTCGCGGGAGCGGGCGGACGACGTCCACGGTATACCACCCATATCGCGCGTCCACCAGGTCCTGCACCTACCCATCGTTCCATGGCCTCCTCTCTCAATCACCGTCTCTTCTCCTCTATCTCTCCCGAGAGCTAGAGGCGCCGTGAATTCATACACAGCGGCGAGAAATCCCGCCTACACCGCCCAGGGCAGGGAGTCGGCGAAATTCATTAGTATCTGCGGACATCGAATTGACACAACATAACTTAAGAATGTAACGATATAATTAACGTCCAGTAGATAATATTTTGAACAACGTTTTGCCCAGGACCCTGCAAGCGGTGCGTGACCAGAGCAGTGGAGTTTTGTTAGCCGTCACCCCTCACCCTGATTCACATTCTCGCTAAGCGACCGAGAGGTTTTTAGTAGTTTAGAGTCCGACATAACCCTCGCGATGTTCCCCGGCAGCGTGAGGGTATCCTATGTAGGAATTTCCCGTCGTTAAAAAACAGGACCCTGCAAGCGGTAGGTCTCGGATTTCGCGAAAAGGCTGGCAACTGTAACAGTGACGTCACCGGTCACGCTGCGCGCCCGCTGAGCCGGTCGCCGCGCGCCGCCGCGCACGCTAAGGTTTCCCCCGCTTGGCAACTGCGCTGTAATAAACTGCAATTTGCTAAACTGTCGCAATAACTACACCACGAACAATGTGGATACTGTATGCATATTATACACGGTAAGTCACGTTTCTTTACAATTTTTTATCATTTCGAAACGATATTACCTTGACGCGTATTTTTGTTAGAATTTTATTAGTTTCATATTGTTTCTATTTTTGGAGTATTAAAATCTAGGTATAGACTATATTAGTCTGATTGTTATCTCAACTATTATAACAGGTGTCTTTCATATAAAGAAATTACAATCCGAATGAAACCAAACTATAGGAAACAAGGTCTTAGTTTTATTGTTCGTTATTTATTAATTGTTCTATCACACAAGCTAGTATTATTTTTATGTAAGAGGAATATTGTTTAGTCCTTCTATTCAGGCCATCTAATAAACTTAATTATATAATTTGTCCATCTCGAAGAAGTTTATTACGTTGTGATATAATGTGTCCCTTGTAACCCAGGCAAAATTGAATAGGTGCCAAAGGATAAGACTTTGAACAGATAAGACTTATTATGCATAATAAGAAATTAAAGAATGCAATCAAGTACGCAGCGATTAGTCAGGGCAAGTCAGTTGAGCCGTATTATTAAATAGATAGGCGATACGTATGTGTATCTAAGGGTAAGAACACGATGTCCGAAATCTCCTGACAAGTTATACAACTACAGTAGGCGACTTTTAACAGTTTAGTGAACATTGAAATAAGAGAATCTAACATTGAAACAAAGAAGAAATATTTCGAGGAAGCAGAACAAAAATATTCCTATAAAATTAACTATTTATCTCAATCATGACATCCGGATAATAATATCCTGGGTTGATAACATTCAAATAGGCAAATTGTACGGAGAAAATTGGACTACAATCAAATCAGAACGCATTTGATTCATATTTGTGAATTAGAAGGTTCCTTGTTGGTATCCATTGGTTCGTATTGCGAAGGTATGTGATTGGAGTTCATTAAGCGGATTTATTTTTGATTATCGTTAACCATACCTCGTTAGGGTTGTCAGTTGAATATATTTAAATAATCCGGCAAAACTCGATTATTGAAATTAATTTTATCGTTGAATCCAAAAAGGCAAATGACATAGAAATTTACAAACGAAATTTAGGACTTAATGCTAAATAATAACTATGATTAGAACGCCAAGATCTATATAATTAAACTACGTATAATTAGATAAATTACTTTGTTTTTGTTGAAATAATAATGAATAAAAAATTAAAGGTTGGAAAGTAAATGAAATCTATTATAGAAGGCAAAAAGAGACCTTAAAATTATTAGTTATAACAAATAACACTTCAATAATTTAGTAAGCTTTTAATAAATTTACCTTCTTGTCGAATTCCACGTAACATCATCGATTTTTCAAACTCATACCCTGAACACTATAAAGCTGCAAATTACTACAGCCTGTTCGTATCACAGTATAGCATTAGTCGCGTCATTTATAATTCAAATTCTGAATTTGTTAAATTAATTACCTATATAATTCAAGAGATTCAAATATGTCCAACCAACGGTTAGCCGGTTATCCGACCTTTGTCAAACGAGTTTGCCAACCCTACGTAAGATCATTATGTAATTATTTATGGAATGTTATAACAATTTTGATAAATATAAGACCGGAGAAAGTCGTACGACGATTTTAGGGTTGATAAATTACGTATATTGATATCAAGAGAACATTCGATTAACTCGGTTACCTTAAGTATATATTATGGATGCTAATTTAGAGGTAATTTAGCAAACTAATGACGTCATTCGGGAGTCATTATATTTTCGATTCTACATTATACAGGTACTTCATACAATAATTTATATCAGTGACAAAATTACTTCTGTGCTTAGGGTATGTGGATAGAAGAAATTTTTTTTCCATTTCCGTTATGTAATATTACTGTAAACATATTTGTCTCTTGTCTTGTTTATTAATAGGCTTATTGCTAGCGAAATATTTATTTGCATATATATATATATATATATATATGTTTTTAGATTATATTTTGAAACAATGTGAGGAATAATGTCTACAATATTGTTTCTTCTTGATTTTTGTTCAAAATATTAAGAAGATCAAGTACTGCAATGTCATATAGGCGATATCAGCCCAAAAGTCTCAAAAAACCAAGAACACTTTCCATTTGCTTTTGTACTGCATCGATCTAGGTCTACACCCACCCATTGTTAGGATGTGTTCTATCTATACTACTAAATGGAAATATACAGTAAATAAACGATTAAACAAAAAAATCGATGTTTCATGAGTTCCTACATAATTGTTCATAAACTTAGACTGAACCGAGTCCTAAGACTTATTTTCGGCAAACAATTCGTATTTGTTTTAAAATATTAGTATTTCATTTTTGATTATAAATATGTTCATTTTTTTCTTATTCGTGAATATAGTTATTATTATTATTTTCTAATTTTAGATTATTTTCTAAATTGTACTGGGATTTATTGGTATATTTTTATGAGTGCATACAGTAGTATTAAATAAAGAAATCAATGACAGTATGCGGAAAAATTAGTTTTGTTTAGTTTTACTTAGTAACCGGTTAGTCCTTATTAAAAAAATCAATGTATCTTCATTGAATATCAAGTCATTAAAGTTTTAAGAAACTACGACTTTTATAAGTATTACGCTTTTTAGCGATGAATAAAATGGAGTAAGCCGTGTGGTGCGCACACGTAGGGCAAGTAAACCTATACAATAACCTAACCTAAAACGATTTACACAAAATTTTTGTAAGCAAAGTGAATTTTTGCTTTAATTTTGTTTTGTTTTGTACTATATACGAAAAATATATTAATAAAATATTAAAGAACGCAGACGAAGTCGCGAGTATCAACTAGTAAATAAAGCATTAAAGGTATAATTAAAAAAATAATGTTATACACAGCTTTACAACCGTAGCAGGCGTTGTAATTGATACACCAGTACGAGCCGCGACAGACATAGTGGCGACACAGGGCTTCCTCCATAAATGCATTCATACAACGGTTGAGACCGTGTTTTTATCGCATTACAAGTGTTCGCTTCAAATTTATTTAATAATAAACTTATTATTTATGTTATAGAACATAATAAAGCGACATCCGTTATTAAAGATGTACCAACTTCCGTTATTGAACGTAGTGTATCCGGCTTTCTAGAGAAATCCGTGAGCATAGTGGATATTATTGATTTCCTACGCCATTCTAAATATATTTGGTCTGACACGGAAGTCAACAGACGCATCGGATATCTAATTAATCTTAAGGTAGTGGAAATTGATAGAAAACCTGACTTAATTGTTTCGTACAACGGAAGTTGCTTTGCACGCCCTTTATGCAAAATAGATCCACAGAGAAAATGACGATAAAACCGATGCCAGACATATGAGCAAACACCTACAAAGGTTCGAAATATCGCACAAGTATTTGGCATATTTGCTTATAATTTAACAAACATTTGCAATCTGCCCTGTCGTGTTGATTTTTGTTGGCGTGTTGGTGGACATCAAAGGAATATATGTGAATACAAATGTCTATTTCCAAGTCCGATAACTGCTAACAATATATATTCAATTTTTTATAAATAAAAAACGCATGTGTGCCTATGCACTTATGTACAAGAATGTTGTAATAAAAAAAATATAATTTATAAAATATAATTATCTTTAAAAGGCTTTAAAATTAATTTTCTATACATCTGAGTACAAAATCAAGTAAGATACTAAAAAGGAGTAAAATAAACTAAATAATAATGTAATAATAATAATATATGGATAACTGCTATGAATATAGGAAACGCTCTCACGAAACGATTATTACGAGAAACAATTATTAATCAACTTCATAGTATCGCTTTTAGGTGTCGGTGTGCGCGCTTACTATAAAAATTCACTCTCATTCTTCGCAAACGCGGCAAAAGAAGCATAACTTCAAAAATGTATGCAGTGTTTTCTGACATATCTAGTTCCGGCTTAAGATAATATCGAAACATATTAGCATTTATAGTGAAAATGTGTTTTAACGCCTTTTTGATAATATAATTAAAATTTTGACCACATTTAAAGTAATTAGAAGCAACGATGCGATTTCAGATGATGGCTCACTAAGTTTCAAAAGACCGGCTCTTTTTAAGTACTGCTTCCGCGATGTTTGACAACAGATTTTCAATTTCCGTAATAGCTAGGAGAATCACTAGAAACATCCTTTTGGCTTTTAAAAAATAACTCTGATACGTTATATCCATTGGTTTCTTACACATCAATCAGTAAAATATTCCAAAGCAAAACCAACCAAACCATTTTAAACCGAATTTAAACTTAAACCTAATATGGAAACGCAAACCCTACGTACGTACAGTGTAATTGATCCCGTCATTACCTGAGCCCGCCATGCATTGTGAAGCCGCTAGACGGACTGGCAACTTCGAAGAATTACTTCGTGCAAAACGCATTTCAATATATATAACTGACTACTTGCTTTTGCACGCGGCTTAGCTCACATTAATGTAGATTTCACATATCCTTTGGAAACAATACTTTTTCCAAATGAAATATTATACCCTACGTCCTTTTCTATATTACAGATAACATTTATGCAAAGTTTAATGAGTTGATTACTTAAGGATCGAAAACGAAATAAGCGTACAAATTGAAATTTTCATTTATAATAACTAGCATAGGCCAACATTACCCTTTGTATCGCATGCTTTCTTTCTGTAATAGTTTATGTTTCGAAATTTGATATATTCTTTTGTGTTTTTTTGGCCTTAACTAGAAAAGAAAGTTTAAATGTTTCATTTACTTTAATTTTTCTTTGTTATAATGTTACGAAACACTTTCTCTTATTTTGTACATGTTATGTTCACACTTAGCAGGTTTCGTGTCAATTTTTGATCATCGAACTAAATTTTATGGAATTTAATAAATAAAAAAAATAGCATTAGAATTTCTTACAGTACATTTAAATTAACAAGAGTTTCTAAAGTAGAACCATGACGTAACAAAACCTTCGAGTGAGGTTGCTAAAACGCTATGTGAAGTTAGTGAAAGATGATTTTATAAAAGAAGATGTACGAAAGGCTTTAACATTAGTATAATTAGGTTATGATGGCGCTGATATGACTAGAGTCAAAAGCTCCTAGATTAAATAATAAATAAAAATAAATTTAAAAAAAAGTAGAACCAACTGAAATCACTAAAGGGGAATTGGTTTTGACTATTTTGACCGTTCACCATAGAAATTAGCACATTTCAGTATAATCTTGTGCAAAGTTTTTATCTTATATTTAATAATTCATCACCAGATAGCGCTATATTGCATTAACTTCTATAATGATCAATTGATTGTCATGTAAATTGGTATGAGAGTAAGTATTTGAGCACTTAAAACATATAACAACAAAGACTAAAGGATTGATAGATACAGCTACAAGTTTATAATAATATATGCGTGTATATCTGAAGTAAAACAGTCAATTAATTTAATTATATTCACTTATCGATAACACTATGGATGTTCGTGGACTAATAACGGATGTGTTGAAAGACCGCAGACGGCGAACGTGGGATCATCTGTGACGACACGCTTGCAATGTAAAACAAAAGAACAAGAGAAAGCAAATAGGATCTCTAGGGTGGAAACGTTCCATTACCGGAGAAGATAAGAACTGAGAGCATTCGTTAATCCCTATAGATTATGCTGTCTATTACTCCTTTATCAAAGAACGTGCAGCGAAGCCGTTAATACTTGTGCCTTTGCAATTTAATACAAACAATTCCTTGCTTGGAATATATTGAATTCTTTTTTTTTTTTTTATGTCATAGGTGGCAAACGAACAGGTGGGTCACCTGCTGTTAAGTGATCACCACCATCCATGCACACTAACAACCCCAGAGGAGTCGTAAGTGCGTTGCCATCTTTCGGAGGGAAGGGTTAGGGGAGGGAAAAGGAGAGGAGAGAGGAGAGAGGAGAGGGGAGGGGAGATGGGTCTCCGGCGCTCTCACTGACCGAACGAAACGCAACAATGCAAGCACTGTTACTTCACGTCGGTTTTCTATGAGAGGGTGGTACTACCCCGGGCGAGCCGACCCATTCATGCTGAAACCAATAATAGTTTCAGCGTGGCTCTACCACCATTAAGCATTATAAAAGCAGGAGTTACTTAAATTAAAACAAAAACAATAAGGTATCTGTCTTATAATACCATTCCGGTGAGTGCCAGAGACGTACTTTGTCAATATAAAGTTAGGGTTGGACGTAAGTATAATGATTTTTACATAATCGAAGAGTTATACTACTAAATTATACGAAGTAGCGACCCGTCCCGGCTTTGTCTGAATACAGTGTACTAATGGCAAATGTACAATGTAACTAATAACATCAGAAAAACTAAGAGATTCATTGAAATTATACGCTGTAAAAGACAAATTTCCCAATTAAATGATCAAAATAAGATCTGAAATGACCAATTATTTTCAGATAATATGTAATATATATATATATATAGTCACTAGGGGTTATCCACAGTAGATAGACATATATTATTATGACACAGCTCATAACGTTAAGCTCTAAACAAATGTTAATTATATTACCTTGTAAGGAAACCTTTAATTTTGTTTTAATTAGTACAGAAGAAAAAAAAACAGATTTTGTAAAATACCTTAGAAATAGGAGCAAAGACTAAATACACAATATAAATCCATATAAAATAATATAAATTGTCCAATAAATATGGCAATAATGTTAATAACTCTTACTTTTATTGTACAAAATGATAAATTACAAGTCGAATAACTAATAATATATGGAGTAAAATAAGTAGAAAACGCAAATTCACGTCAAACACAATACGCGCCTTATCGTGTGACGTATAACCCATACGTCATAGAGCGCAGGACAATTACGCCATATATAAACCGTCCTTTATCACGTGACACATGGCGTAGTACGCTACGCACCAATTACGTAGCGTGGCGTATTAAAGCGCTACGCGGAACCCCGGCTCGCGCTATAATCATTTCGTATTTGAAAACATAATTGATGTCACATAATACTTAGGCTATTATTAAATAGGCATTATAATGTTATTATTTATAAATTATCCAGTTGGCAGCCTTTAGAAACACACACGGGTACGCTCGAATAGGGAATGTATACCTAAAGCATTTGAATAAAAACAAAAGTCATATATTGGATTTACTCTTATTACAAATATCAACTAGCTGTTACGGGATGTTCCTAGCTGTAATCTATTCTGTCTCTATAACCATGAAAACCACGTGTAAGGTAGGTGTTAAATGAAGTCCAGAACAATATAATGTTATCGGCCTACATTTCAAAATTTATGTTTGCAATATCGTTAGATTTCTTGGGACAAATTGGATTTTTGGCTGAACTATATCGTATAGTAAGTAGAGTGCAAGTCGTTATATCTATAGGCGGTCATTTTCACTACAGAAACTGCTGGGTATATGTTCTCCAACTTTGAAACACGACGCATCCACTTGTCTTACTACCATGGGCTTATTAATCAATAGTGTATTTTCATAATTATCGTTGCAGAAAGACTCAAGGTTTTTTCTAAGTTTTCTTCTTAAAATTAATCTTAAAACCATATAAGAAATTCACCATTAAGCCCTTCTCTGAAGAGGTTTTAATAACTATTTGCAGAACAAGCACTTAATCCATGCTTCACCTCGAAACCAATATAAATTAATTCAGTCGCTCGTTCCGCGGTCATTCACCGGTTGAGTCTACCGTTCGCAATTGGTATTACACTCCAACCCCACTTTAACTATATCCCGAGCACCAACAACATGGAATAAGGAGTTGTATAAATATTTCAAGCTTCCGTAGCAGCCCTTACTATAGATTGCGCACGTATAGTCTGGCTGTCGCATTCGAGTTCTTGTTGTGTGTATGTCGAGTTCACAATATGCTTACTGTTAACGTCTTTGAGAAAATTCAACATCAGATAAAATTATGTGTAAACTTTAGACTATTATTACACTATGAAGATATCAGACAAATTTTGCATTGACACAATGTTTAATGAAATTTTACATCGTGGTAAGATACTGTATATAACTACTGCATCGAAACTGCGATAGAAAATATTACCTGGTAAACAACAGTCTCATACTGCGACTACATAACTAGGAATTCGAAAAAAACTTCTGACTTTTAGCAATGATTGTAAAGACGAGTTGACCTATATAGTATACATACACTACGTTAAAACGATGTAGGCTGAATGGAATAGAAGTACATACAATATATGTGACTATGTTTAACGCATCCGTTTTATATCGTTTTGCATCGATACAAGAGTGTCGAAAGGCGACATATATTAATACTAGCTTTACCTGCGACACCGTCCGCGTGGAACCGTATAAAAACAGTAACAATATGATTTTCTTGTTGAGGTTTTATCGTGAAAGTAGTAGTCTAGTATCACGCATGCCCATACAAACAGACATTCACGTACACGAAATTCGACTAAAGTGATTGAAATGTATTTTATTACTTATTCAAAGACACCTGCAACAATTTTTTTCACAAAAATCTAAATAGTACAGACACGTAAGGTTCACATTCTTATGATATGTATAGATAAATTGTTGTCTTTCATTACTTATTATCCAGTTTAGGCAATTTACTAAATAAATATCGAAAAAAAAACACTTCTACAAAATCGAAAAAACAATGTCAAATTTGATGTTCTACGTTATCAACGTAAAACGAATACACATAATATATCTGACTACATTACTAAAAACTGTCATACGTGTTTTAAATGTCATTAAACTAACAAATACATAACGCTATATGTAAACCATACAAATAAAAATACCGTTTCCATTTTATTATTCAGTGTCAATTCACAACTGCCGTGTTAATTCGATATTGTGTTTCTGAACTGTTGTCTGATTTGGTTAAGCAATGTAAATTATATTCAAAAGTTAACCACACAATATTTAACATAATTTGATATTACTTTTAGTGTTTCCTTGGTTTTCCTAATGCGAACATTTAGCCTATGATATAAGGCATACATCAAAATTGTCAAAATCGTAATTCCTTTGTGACCAAAACGTATATTTCATAAATGAAAATCTATAATAACAAATATTGTAAATGTATATGTTAAACTTAAAATTTGAAACTATCCAACAAACCAGCAAATCGAACTCCGTTCGAGATCGTAAACTCCACTCAAATAAACAATAGTAGCGGTCATAAGTAGCAACCGCAACAAGAAGCAACGATCAGAAAACCATTGTAACCGCATAATATCGGCGTCGCCATAATATCGTTTTGTTACGTTACAATTATTGCCGCTCCCGCTTCGTTCATTATATTTACAGTTTATTTATTTATAACTTGTATGTGTTTATATGAAGCATTGTATTGATATAGTTTAATTAATTTCGCTACCGAACGACCGCGACACGCCTGTTTATAATATAGTTTTAAACAAACGTTATTTGTTTTATTATGCATACTTTAACGGGTGAAAGGCGAACTACGCAGTTATTAACTACACAGTTTTAAATGTAATCGTTATTTGTAGTTGTGTAGAGGTAAACTCTAAAATTAATAGTTCCATTTTAAAAAATCTCACACTAAAGATACATTATCAATTAATAATATAGCCCATGTTATATTATTAAAGACCATATTAAAGACTACTACGTAGTGAGCGGTTGTTAGTTTTATTATTATTATATAAACAGAAACAACTCATACATAAATTTGCATTTTTTTTGTAATTAAAATTTTAATACTAGTGTGTAATTCGTTAGTAAGTTTGTATGTTGGTTAAATTTCAAAGTAACCTTTAGGAAAACAGTATTATATAGTGCAATGTAGTGCTACAGATACAGCGTTAGAAATCACCAACATGATGTGAAGTGATGAAATAATTTCGCCGTTGCTTTCTTTCTGGAAGAAATATATACCAAACAAATTAGGTACTATAAAACCCTTTCTAGAAAAAATACGTATACACTTTTTGCACGTAATCAATAGGCGATTACATTTTCGTTCTATTATATTCGTCCTACCGGTAGCGATCATTACTTACTAAATAACAAAACACGTGTAATTTATGAATCGTGATACGAGATCGAATCGCGATATCCCTCAACATTTCCCTTGCACACAGGTGGCCCAATGACCCTCTTGAATAATTTGCACTGAACACCGGTTTAATTAGCACATCTGTAACAACCATACAAGAGTATAATACTTTTTATTGTATTTCCGTTGTGGGTTCGATGTTAATAACGCTTTTGTTAACTGGATTTATATTTCCGTGTCAGGTGACAAATAAAAAACAGGCCTTATGGCACAAGATTATATTATGATAAGTAAGTATAAACAAGCAAAAGTTTCACCTGATGTTAAGGGGTCAGTATAGCTTACAGTTATTTTATAACGGACCTCAAAAAGAATCGGCGGCTTTGGAAACCAGCGACAATAAGTATTACAGCGGAGTAAACTGAAATTATTTAAATAAAATAGTACTAGTCTTTTACTCAGTAGTTCTGCCTGCAGTTGTTTTATTTTCTTTAAATTTTGTTATATATTTCTTTTACTGAAGAAACTGGTCACGAATACGATGGTATATAAAAACTGTGCTTTGTATAGCCGAATCGAAACAGAAAACGACTTGACAGATTTTTATGAAATCTCACATACGACAATGGTATATAGTTCTTCATTGATAGTTTATGAGATTTTTTCAATAATGGAATGAAAGAAATGGATTATTCTCAACAATTTCAATTCAATTTTATACTTTCAGTAAGAATTTTTAATCCCAAAATCTGATTAAAATATATGCATATATGTATTGAAGAAATAAAATATATATACTAAAATATAATAATAATATATACAACAAACACCTAACGACTATCGAGTTTCTTACCGGTTCTTCTCGATGACTGGGTTGTTTTTCGAACCGGTGGTAGAGTGTTTGACTTTTATAAGCGCCTACTCGAAGTCTAAATTGAATAAAGTAATTTTTATTACTCTTGAAAATTGATAACGGGTAATGTTCGGTAGTTTTGTTATCTGTAATAATTTATATGTTAGCACAAATCTTTTTGTTTTCATATTACTTTATCTTTTAAAAGGAATGTATCTGTCCACTAGTTTTCGTGAACGCACCACAGTTTACCTTTGAATCTAGCAACATACAAAACCGCTCTGAGTTATCTGCGCTAATAAACATTGCAAAACCGGTACAGATATCTAACAAACCATTAAAAGAAACCAAGTGCCAGTGTAGACTTTGTGTCCTACTATTAACAAACCAGCGATCTAAGCCACGAACCTAGCCGGGGTACCCCGAAGAAAAGGATCTCCTAGTGCGGGTGAGTGGTGGCTACAGTCCTCCTAAATTCATTTCCTATACAGGTAACAATTATCAATAATACTTTTAGAAATCCTAAAATAACGAGTATGGTTACCATAATTCTAGCTTAGTTTTGTCTGATATCACTCTTTTATAAAAAAAAAACAGTAAAATAAACAATTAATAAAGTAATGTAGTTTTCATAGCGGCGATCGAAAATCATAGACTAATAAACATATTTTTCACACTAAGATGTAACGGTGAGGCCGTTTAGGTGCAATATTAGTCGTCACACTTCAAAAAGAACGAGTTCAATTTTAATTCTATCATATAAGATCTTTATATTTTTTAAGATTTCCAGATTTTATAAGCCATAATTAAATTCAAATTTTTACCGTTGAAAAGAATTTTAGTTTTTAATTATGATCTTAAAATTTTACATGAATAAAATTTGGAGATCATGAAAAAATCTAAAAATATATATGAACGGCTAAAATTGGTATTGGCTCATATTGAAATTTAACGACCTATATATATATACACAGGATCACAACGAAGTGTTGTTACGACGTATTAACAATATAGATTACAAAACCTAAAACATATGATGACCATAGTTCCACCGTCACAAACTCACAATTGTTCTAAGCCCCATGTTAAATGTAAAAACCCTAAAGCTATACTAAAAAAAATCAGTCCTTCAACTCAATTCATAGTGACTCCAAAATTATACGAGAACGTACCACGAGAAATGAAATAAAATAAATTCTATAAATAGTAAACTATCTTGAATCTTGCTAAATTCAGTTCGCAAAACCGCACCGATCGATATAACAAGGCCAAAACACAATACGGATCTAGGCTTGCTTATAACATATCGATACATCGTAATATCGATAAATGGCTTAAAATTCTCAATATAATTTAAGGGGCAAAAACATATTTATTCGAATACAATATGCAATTGTATTTTAGTGCAGTGAAATTTTTTATGAGAGGGCTTTGAAATAGTGACCCGTGTGTGTGTTTTTGTGTGACACCTTTTTGTGTGAGCAAAATATGGTGAAGGTAAACACTGTGTCGGGTAGTGTTCAAAACATCGGTTCATGTCCGATCACCGAAGTTAAGCGACGTCGAGCGCGGTCAGTAGAATGAACGTCCGCCTGGGAACACCGCGTGACGTTGTTTTCTTGTTGTACATTACTAATTAAAATGTTTTTCTGTAATATAACAGTTTTAATTCTATCGTATGTCTTTACGAGACGCCATGTTTTTCTTTATCGTATGTATATGTTTTGTATTTGTGTATATAATTTATATTTCATGACGGCGGACGTTCTTAGAGGTATGAGGTTGTTATATATGTTATAGGTTTTTAATGTTTTAAAATTTTAATTTCATTTTAATATAATTTTTTGTAATTTCTACAAGTATTTAGTATATATTATACATATAATCACGAATTCTTCTTACGTATATTTATAAATCAATACTAGCTTTGAATAAAAATAACTATAACTCAATATATCGATATTATGTTAACAATAAGTATTTCATCGATTAAACTATTATTCCTTTCAATATTTTACAAATTATTACTAAACAAAAATATTGTATTGTCGGTTCCACAAAAATATCACGCCACCCATAAAGTCACACCGTTCTCGTCGTTTTTCATCTGTCACTTTTCCTATGTTCAAGTGTTGCCAACAGATATAAAATTCGATTTAATATTTCATCGATATATAGATATTCCTTCGAGTATCCCTAGAGCACACAACGTTACTGTTTTTGTTAGTGTATAGGCGTGGTGCTATTTCGATGAACGCTGACCTTGACATTGGACTGCGCGGGCGCATGCGTCACGCATCGCGGGCGACTCCCGCGCCGCCCCCGCCCCTCGCCGCAACGCCGCACCCCGCTCATTTATTCAAAGCTGCGATTTAGCCACATCGTTTGATTAAAATGTATGTTCTTTTTTTAATTTTCACTACTATTAAAATGAATTAATTCAAATAATAAAATATTATTTAAACTTTCACTTTTCCAATTCGAAAAATAATTTTATTATGCAACGATTATTTGAAATACAGTTCGTTATTGACAGCATGCTTTACAGGCTTTTGTATTGTCTTTACAACTTCATCGGGCTTGGTGGTAAGCGTAGAAGATAGTAAACCGAAATTACAGTGAAAGTCGTAGTGCAATAGTGGCCAAACTTTCATATAGGTTGTTCACTAGCGTTCGGTTCCGCAAACTGAATCTAAGTAGTCATTTGAGCGAATTAACTAAAGTATAAGTATTACTGTATCCATCTGATAATTAATTTAGTGCCATGCAAACGTTTTGCCACTTCCGAGACGCGCTTATCCATAGCAAAAACTTGTCACGACGTGTTTTAACATGTGCTTACTAATAATATTTAGTTGTAAGGTGGGTTTTCTGTTACAATAGCGATTTCCAAGACTGACATACCATCAATTACTGACTATAGCTATCTTTCTTGAATTTGGAGAATAATTGAGTAGTTACATTTTAAAAGGGGCTAAATCGAATTTTAATCGTTCATATAACTTGTTTAATTTTTTTAAGAATTCTAGTTTTTATATACCGAGAACGAAGTTCACGTTTGACGTCCAAAATGTTCTTTTTTATTTTCTTCATACTTCATATGTACAAGATTTGATAATCTTGAAAACTAACGTAACATATTGGAAACGGCCAAAATTGGATTTAGCTTATTTTTAAATTACTTAAACACAATTAATTGCATCCTGAAATATTCTTAGATGTTCATTTCATTTATTTATTTTAATATACGAACTTATTTAAATTTTTCTAATAATTAAATCTGTACATAATATTATATTGTTATTGAATCTGTTTAAAGAATAAGAAATAACACGTTTCTCATATAATATAATAAAAATTCTGCATCTAAAATCATTGGTGTTGGCTCTTATGAGCGTTATATCGACAAAAAAACAATATATTACGTAGATAACACAAAAAATAAGATAAATTGTATAAATTACGACCGGCGCGCCGTACACATAGCGTTGGAGGTGCATTCAGTGTTATAAATTTATAATTAAAATCGCATTCCGTTGGAATTTCGGCTCAATGTATTTGAAATTAATGTAGGTTCTGCACGAGATTGTTTGTCGCACCGGTGTTATAATAAGATGTTGACATACTCTTGCGTCACTTGGCACACGTATGTTATTTTATAGCAGGCGATTTTATATGAAAATAACAGTTATGCCCTTGAATAATTATTCTAAAGTTTGGTTCTTAATAACATAATTATTAAATCCTATATATTTATAAATAATATAACAAAGCAGTTGTTCAAATAACGCTGTAAGGCGTATATATAATGTACAAAATTCTTATTGATTTAATTTACTTTGGAACGTTTTAAATTGTGTTACAGTTATTTCTCAAACACCATTTTTAATACATCGTATATTCGATTTATGGAATTAAAATATGTTGAAATTACTAAAAATAAATTATTCATAAGAATATAAAGTAAACTCGAACCTGTTTTCTCTTACCTATTTCAAAAGTTTTCAAATGTCAAATTCTCAGATATAGTATAATATCAGTGAGCAAGACAACGGACGTAGGTACTGCGTCTCTGTACATGATATGATAACCTTCCTACGAGTAAATCTAAGTACATATAAGAATACATATATATTCTAAATATTTCTTTTTGAAGCCTTTGATCTTGTGAGATTCAGTATAATATAAATATAAAAAATGAGAAATTGATTTATTTCGTTTAACTATGTTCGTTTCAAAATTTTACATACATATTGACGGCTATAGAAAAGGACATGCCTTTCATTAAAAATAAGTACTGTTCTCGAGTTTACGGTTAGTATTAATGCGAGTGAACCTGCGCGCAAAAGATAGTCCTTTATAATTCAAAGCTAAGTTAGTAACCTTCAGAAACTCAGGTATGGTTTGTAATAATACTCCACCGGCGTCCACTCCACTAAAGTGCAATAAAGTCCGAAAATAATTTTGTTTTGAAATTCTTCAACGATCGTACGATCCAATAAATCTCTGGCGGTTTGATTACGCGGAGAGGCCACACAGTGACACATGTCGAGCTCGTTGAAAACAACGATGAATTTTTAAAAGCGCACAGTTAAACAACATAAAATATATTTGATTGCTTGTTTAGATAATACAATTGCGCGTAAGTAAGTACTCATTAAAATAATTCATTTTATTTCTCACTAAATCTATTCTTGAAGCTTTGAGATCATTACGCTGGAAATAGGTTTTTCTTTGTTGTTTTATATAGACCACAATTTGACCTAGTGTTATGTGAGAAAGTGACCCAATATGATAACGTGATAAGCCTAGAAAGAACTGGCTTTTAAGTGCAACTGACAGAACACACACACACACACAAGTGTTTGGTGTTAAATTTTTATTAAGGATGGTAGTCGGGCGGGCATTACAAAAAGGCGTACCATTCTCATCATATCAGCTTTTAAGAGACTGACTGCAAGGCCCCTAGATGTCTTCCCGAAGGAAGATATGAGCATAATCACCAGACCAGCCCTCGACGTATTAACAATTTCAAATATCACGAAATCTACAGTTTATGAGGATGTTATCCTTCACCGTCGACTCATAGTGTTACCAATGAGCGGTGGAATATCAACCTGGTGTCCACAAGTTCAAACCCCGGCATGTTCCAATGAATATTTAGAATTCACTTACATTTAATAATTTAAATCGATAACATTTCGGCTAACGATGAACAAAAACATAATGATGAAATCTGAACGTGAGAAATGCTCTTGTACCTTGAGTCTCTCGGATTCTGAAATCGCCAATACGTCGTGGGCTGGCGTGGTGATTACAGTTGGTCTACATATCTTGCAGTTGGTCTTTTGCAGGTGATGATAACTCGTTTAGTTATCACACAGTGAAACCTATAATTTTCCGTATACCTGTACCTTTTTGTATTCTGCACGTGTGACCGCCATTCTATCTAATTTTAAATATCAAGAGAGAGATAGTAACATTTTAAGTCTAAAAAGAGACGTCCCAGACTGCTTTGAAGGCAGATTATGAGTTTTAATTATAGGCAAACGTAACAAAATAACTAAATAGATATAAAGATAGATTTCATTATACTTTCATCTGGTAAACAGATTTTGATTCTCGTGTGAAGTGTGAGATGTATGTACAATTCTAAAAATAAAATTTCACATTCCAGCCTCAGAATACAGGATGTTCGGATTATGCCTCAGGAATGTCGCTAAAGGTGGTTTGGCAGACTTTCATTAGAAACTCAAACTATCGACACACACGTATACATTTAGAAATCTTCATCAAGAATCTGTAAGGAAAAACGAATTGGAGAAGAATAATCTTAACTTTTAACATGATCTCAGTTTGCAGTGATGTAATTAAACTGTGAATGAAATTAAGCGATTTCTATGATATGGTGGACGTCGGTATAAGGGAAAGAAAGTGAGTGTAATATTGTTTTTCAATTTACTTTTAAGATAGTATTTTGTAAGAGGTTAGTATATTTATAAGTTGTTTTGTAAGTTGTTCTTGCATGTAGTATGGACGAGGGTGGCATGTATTCTTTGAACATACCCTCGACAAAAAATAAAGAAGAAAAAATTACAAAAATTGTCAAATTAAACCAATTAGTCTTGGTTGTTTCAAGCAAATTATTGTATACAAAATCGTATCTAACGTGTTTTATCCATTGTTTTTATATATCAATAGCAAAACAGTATGCCTTTACTTTACGCCTACGTAATTCCAACAAATCGTCAATAATTCTTTCAATCGATAACTCACTGAATACATAATTGTTGTAACTAAAGTTAAATTATAAGAAGCACAGATAACTAATGTGTTTATTTATACATTAGTGCTTCTATAAATAGATTGCACAGAGTAACCTATCAAAGCAGGCGCGGCGTACAAACAAACTTAATTACACATATTAAACATCATTATTGTAGGTACTTGTATGGACTGGTTCGGAGAAACTGTGACATATATTCGTGAGTGCAAAGAACTAATATTGGTATCAATTTCAGTGATTATTGTATATAGATTTTATCTATTCTACAGAACACGTCATGTATTTTTTGAGAAAGGTTATAAACTATCTAACGATATATGCGACCCTTGACACGTTACGGAATATCTCGTAGTTTGTGAACTTGTCCACAGGTCCACTATGAGTTATCTTGCCCTTTTTTAATTGCCGTATTTGTAAAGTTACGTACGAGCTGATGTAAGAGAAACAAAAATCAGGTTTAGCTTACATGAACTTGTGTGTTGCAGTTTCAAATATAATTACTAAGTTTGAAATAGATCTACGAGATAATTCGTTCCCATTTTTCTTGATAAAGCTCTTTTTTTATTCTTAATTAACTACTATAATTACTATTTTTAATAAACCGTTGCATAATGCCAGAGGTTTTACCTTGGCAAACGAACTGGTGGGTGACCCGCTGTTAAGTGATCACCACCGTCCATGGACACTAACAACACCAAAGGAGTCGCAAGTGCGTTGCCACTCTTTGAGGGGAAGGGATTAGGGGAGGGAGAGGGAGAGGAGGAGAGGGAAGGTGGGCCTCCGGCGCTCTTACTGACCTAACAAAACGCAACAATACAAGCACTGTTACTTCACGTCGGTTTTCGATCAAAGGGTGGTACTACCCCGGACGAGCCGACCCATTCATGCTGAAACCAGTAATAGTTTCAGCGTGGCTTTACCACCATAAATCTACCTTTCTACCTTGTTAGATACCACCCTTGACTGGAAAATTTACCACCAAATATACCTGTAGATATATCGACACTTGAGTGCCAGTCCGTCTATATTAAGAGTGTCATCATTTTAGACCACACTTTCATTTAATATCATAATATGTTGAAGCGTAATTGATTTACGCTGGTAAAAGTAAAAATCCGTAGAATCACAATCGAATGCTGTTCAAAAATCCAAAACAATTGAAAGAAATTCCCACAGACAAACCGTTTATGGTAAACCGTTTAATGTTGATACAACAATACCAAAACTCTTCTAATATTTGCAAAGCATAAACTAAGCCCACGCTGCGGTGTGGACTATAACTTCGACGTGTGAATACGGGTTCGACATCCGGGTTGGGCAATCTCGTCTACGTTCCCGTACGCGGGCAATCGTAAAACCGTATTCGGTAATAAATTCAATATGGTATGGTCAAATAAAGTAGCGACGCCTCCATTGTATCGACTTCCCGGAAATGGATAAGTAAGTGCAATGGATAAGTTAATCGATTGTTGAATTAACAGTACTTATTGGTGGCCCAGTTGTCGAAATTCGACTATAAGATGTACAAATATTTTTCTTAACATGTTTATATACATTATATGTTTCGTACAAATATTCTAGGTAGTAGACTTAAGGATTGTGAAATATGACGAATAGAAACTCACAAATAAAGGTATGGATTCGTCGATGGCATTAAAAAACTTTTCTCAAATTTTATTTTTGACAATAGTAAAGCTCGTGAATAGCTATTATATTATGGTCGGTGGTAGAGCTACGCTGAAGTTATTAATGTTATCAGCATGAATGGTTCGGCTCGATCGGGGTAGTACCACCCTCTCACAGAAAACCGACGTGAAGTGACAATTCCTGCATTGTTGCGTTTCGTTCGGTCAGTGAGAGCGCCGCAGGTCCCACCTCCCCTTCCATTTTCCCACTCCCTTACCCCCTCTCTCCCTAAGACAAGTAAGCAACGCACTTGCGACTCCTCTGGTGTTGCAAGTGTCTATGGACGGTGGTGATCACTTAACATCAGGTGACCCACCTGTCCGTTTGCCTCCTATGATATAAATATATATATAAGCATGTCGAGATTTAGGCGGGTTCTTAGTCTGTTATGTAGTTGATGTTATATTTTATTCATAATCTTTTGTTATTTGACTGTATATTTTGTAATATTGGTAGTGTTTTATGTAATATAGTTTGGTTATATATAATGAGAACGGCATACCTACTCACGTTATATATATACACTAAAAATAATAAAGAAAATCCTTTGAAAAACAGACGAGGGTAAAACACTGAACTGATTTATATTAAGCCTATTGATATATAAAGCTGTCCACCGACTGGTCTAAACGGAAATAAATTATTTAACTATTCAAAATAATTTTGATTTTGAAATTTCGATATATTTTTTAATTGCCATGACAAGGTTTGTACGAATGGAAATGATTGAAGAATCGCACAACAAAATGACAATTTTGGGTTAAAAAATTCAATATAAACAAGTGAATGAGAAAAGAAGAGAGTAGGGGCAAAAACAAAAAAAAAAACAAAATTGTTTTTTGTCAAAAACATTGACAAAACTTACAAATCTCTTTTCAGTTGCCATTTGCAGTAGTTTTCTTCGCTAGTACTACCATGCGAAGCCGAAACGGGCAGTCAGTTTTAAATAAGTATGAATAACGTAGTCCCATTGAACGATTAATACTGACCGGGCAGTATAAATGCCCTGATTATGGTTAAATGGGCCACACTAACTAGTAATCCAGTGATACGCAAAATAAGTGTAATTCCTTTTACATTCACATAGCTAAAGTAAAACTTCTACGGTTTTCGAAATTCATAGAACGCGTAACTGCCATCGTAATATCGTTAGGATATTGTCGAATGTGATTTATACCCGAGAGCACATCTTTTATCATTCCATTCTCTTCATGAATAGAAACTTCGTTTAGACAAGTAGTGTCGATTTATATTCTCGATTGTGCGTGCCCTTACTATTTCGAAACAAGGTTATGTTATAGAACATTTATAGTCTGAGATGAGGGAATGTTATTTATGAATAGCATTTACGATAAACTTTAAAATTATCGTTCTTTTCTAAGATTAATATTAATTTATTTATATGATGCATTAAAAAAATTAATTGCCTAGCAATAAAATAAAATATATTATAAAAGATACATCATTTTTTAACTTGTTTCATTATAGGTTAATTTGATCGTAATCTCCCATAATGTCACAGACCACTTTAAATGTCATACGGTCGAAGACGGTAACAATATAAATGTAAAAAAAAAATGTGATTTTAATTTAAATAACTGTGCCTGCGACTCAGTCCGCGTGGAACCTAATGTAAAAAAACGGTGATTAATAAAATCACCTGAATGTATTAAGTTCATTCACTTATCTACTTTTCTCTCGTACTTAAGTCGCGTCCTCATTAAAATTACAATAACTTTCGATAGAGTGAAACGATTTTAATGAAACCAAGATTTTATCGTGAACGCAGTACTTCATTACTTATTCCAAGGCACCTCCAAATTTATTTATTTTTAATCTAAGAAGTACAGACACCTTATATTTACATTCTTATTATATTATAGAAGATAATATTCTGACAATAATACAGTACGTCGTATTTCAACAAGAATAAAATACCAATTTTAACGATTTTTTTAAACTACAGTTCATAATTTTAAGCGTCAATTTTTAAGTAGGATAATTACATAAAAATTACCTGCAATCGAAGAACTTATAACAAAAGCATGTCATATAATCCTCAAGAACGGGACAATAAAAATAGTATATGTTTATTGTAAATCGGGGAGTTTTATGGTTGTTCCCACCTATGCGTTTGGTGCTACGCGATACAATCAACTCTTCACGTTTTAGTTTCTCTTTTAGTGCGTAGTCGACTGCGAGCAGCGCCGTCGATGCTTATAAACTTATAAATTCTGGAAGCGATTAGTTTTTTTCTACAATAAAAAATAAATAAAACGAGCCTCTAAATATGTTTTTAAAGGTTAGAGGTATCTTGAAAGATACTGTGTTGATGAGGGAGCCAGTGTCTATTTTAGTGATTTTTATTTCTCGAACTGACTACGCTATTGGCCTAGCACGGCTTTTACAGCTTCACCAGACTACATTTTAGTGATGATATCAAATACTGAACAATCTATTATTATTAGCACACCAAAGGGCGGTACAATATACACCATTAATTGCACATGTTGCCTTGTGATGTTCTCTTTCGCTGTCAATTCACAATCTTGCTATTTTAAAACTCTATTTCATTAAGAAAAATCTTGTTTATATATTGAAATCAAGACATTTATTACCAAAACAAATTGTATTAATCTTTGATACAACGTACACACACACACACACACAGACTTGTTGAAGTGTATCTTCAACATTAAATAGTATCTGTACACGACACTGCAGACAGCTTGCCCATCAAATATTGATTGCCTGCATGATTTTGTCTACACATTACAATTGTGTACGTTCATATTTTATTTCCAAGTATGCTCTTCTTTGTATATAATTCTATGTCATCCTTTGCTCAAAGAATGCCTAGATTTCTAAGTCCACATGTGTACAATAAAGTTGCCAAAATCGTGGACGACTACAACTTCATACGTTGCTCACGCTACCATCTGAAAACTGCAACCCAAACGATGGCTTCATAGTATTTCATATGAACAGACAGAAAATTTACTCAAAGTACTCTATTAGCATTCCAAAACTATAAACAACTATCGTACGAGCACAGACACGTACACTCACTCACTTTTACGCTCACACTCATCACAACTACACACACCCGCTCTCACGCTTTTATTAACATACACACACATTTTTTAAAGTTATTATATGGTTTCTGTTTCTTCTTGTCTTACTTTAATTTTTAAAATGTAATTTCATCTAAATATTATAAACACAATACGTGCCACCATCAATTAAAGGCAATTTGTAAACAGGCATTAGGCTTCCATGAGACAGGCATCGCCTAGTTTGGGGCCATAGTTAAGGCTATATTATGTAAAGGTTTTTTTTTAGAAAATAAAGATATTTCTAAAAATTAATGAACCTGATCCAGTAAGGTTATATCATCTGATACAGTATCAACTTGTTATTTACTGCTTACGCGTAATGACGATTTCATTGGGTCGTAAAACAGTTTTATAACACGGGATTGTTATGAGATCTTGATTTGTCATTTCGCGTGGCCAACGGATATTGTGCTCGGGTAACTGCACAGTAAAAACCTTATAACAGCTAAATAAGGCACGTTTTGAACGTTGTTAATACATCGTAAGGATCGACTCATACTTGGTGGCAGTTTTTTTTCATGGATTTATTGTTTGACAACAATTTCTCTTGCTGTTAAATAACGATGTGAAAAGCAAAGAAAACTGGTTTTCAAGTGCAGCTTCTGGAAAACACCTATATACATGATTGGTGGCAAATTTTAAGCTTTTAGTTGGTAACCAGCAAGATGAGCATTAGAAAATGGCCCACCACTTTATTACGACGTTTTCCTTCACCGAAAGCGCTGGTTCATGATAGGGTTAAAACGCACATCCATCGACACGGTTTCTGTTAAGACGACGAATGTGACCTGTCTTTTATTTATATCTTGATTGTTTGTATAAATAGTCCTATATTTCGTTTTGTCATGTATCTTTGAATTGTATATAGCATTATGTAACAGGCTTGAAAGTTATTATTATTATTGTTTGCTCAGAAAATGTTTTTAATTATTATTATGACGCAATCTACGATTTATAACATATCTTCTATACATATAATAAGAATGTAAATGAAAAGTGTCTGTACATTTTAGATTTTTGTGAAAAAAATTGCCATCATTCTTAGAAACGCCTGTCTGTCTATCTGTCTAACAGACAGACTGTTTGTACACGCACCACTGCTAAAGTACTACTGCATTCACAATAAAACCTCACCAAGTAAATCATAAAGCATATCCTCGAGTAACATTTAGTCTAGCTTTCATTAAAATCGGCTCACTCTATCAAAGGTTATTGTAATTTTAATGAGGACGCGACTCAAGTACGTAAATGGACTTAATAAATTCAGATGATTTTATTAGTCACATTTTTTTTACATTACGTTCCACGAGTACAGAATCACGGGCACAGCTAGGAATTTATAATATACGTATTATATTATACCTATAACATCGAGACAACTCAAGTATAAAAAATGCCAATTTCAGGCTCCTATATCAGAATGACCAAGAAGATTGACATTGTTCGGACCTATGATCCACTTTGAAGTACTAAAGACGTTTAGGAAAATATAATTATTTTGCTTAACTATTTTTTGCATTGATCATATCATATCTATATCTTTTGCAGTGATTTGAAGACTGTAGTATCTGTATTCAGGTAACACTGAGTTACTTGTCATTTTTATTTGTGCATTGTCACCGTATGATTGTAACCAACTAATTCAGTTTATAATAAAGTACCAGTTTATATCCAGTTGTGTTTATTGAAATATAATATAAAAACCGCAATATATAACAAAGACAACGTATAACTTAAATCCGTGCGTTTAATAGTTTTGGAATTTGCACACGAATTCCTAATATAATGTAGACGAAAGAAAGTTTTTTTGTCAGGTATTGTCATTAACAAAACTGGTATAATTTTTGAGATTATAAGAAATGCCAACGGACACGCCGCAAATCTAGAATAAATATTAAAATGGCTGCTGAATCTTGTAATTTACTGTTTATTACTTATTGTTTCCGGGTTATAGGTTAATGAAAATTGAGTTGAATTAGTTAGACTCGAGAATATTTACCCATTAACTCACAAATGTAAGTAGGAATCGGTGAAAGAGGATTGTGCTCGGTGTGCAACTAACCTAAAACAATTTAATCGCTTTGTAAAGTGATTCGCAGATAATTCAACGTTTCATTTAGTGAACGTCGTCGGCGTTCAATGTTTTATTGATTGTTTTATATAAAACTTTTACATTTAATTTGTGTATTTCGAGGTCGAGCCTCGATACTAATTTTAATTAACAGTAATAAACGGTTTGTATTTACATGCGATTACAGTCTAGACTTGATTTTTAGTAGGTTATTAACTTCTGTTTGAGCGCCACAAGATATAATTGCGCATAATCTAATTGCAATACATATAACAACTCTGTTAAGCACATTTAGTACTTTTATAAGATGCTATAACGACAGCAAATATCGATAGTTCTTTTGACGTTTGCTGTTCTTGCGACTATAGATAATTTGAATATATGTTAAAAAAAAAGTATATTTGGCGTAAGTGACTATGAGAGAGATTTTTTATGCTATTAAACAAGATTAGCAAGTCATACTACAAATAATAGTAGCTATATTTAATAGTATTATTTTTGTAAATATAACTCAATCGACCTGTTGTAATCTTGTCGTAATGTGGCACTATGATGTGTGTGTACAAACACTTTGTCTGTTAAACAGATAGACAGACAGACGTTTCAAACAATGATGGAAATGTATTTTATTACTTATCCCTCGATACGTGCAACATTTTTTTTAGCTTGTAGCGACTTATATCTTCAGAAAGTACCACAGGCCTGAGGCAAGAGGAGTAACAGGTTCTGTGTCTAATGTATTAATATCGGTATTGAAAATAAGTACTTAATAATGTTCACATTTAACTTAACTGCAAAACCACAAGAGTCTTGCAAGCCCAGTCATGTCTTGCGTAAGTCTTGCAAAACGCAAGAACAAGATCAAGACCGATTTTTGGCAACACTAGTTCTACGACTGAAATAGTTATAAGATGGTATTAATATTGTAGTAACGTTTAATGAACTAAAACAACGACAGTATATAAAGTTGTCGTGAAACAATAATGAAGACGATAAATTAAATAATTACAAGAACAACAACAGAGAACAATAAACTGCAAGAAGTAAAACTTGTAACAAAGCGAAGTCTTTAATTTCACTTGCGTGAAGCGAGCGGCGCGGCGCGGGGTAAGCGCGCGAACGCAAAGCCCTAGTAATTACGGTACAAAGAGGTTCCCGTACATGCGCGCCTCGACTTGTGGATAATCCCTACTACTGTTGTTATCCGCCTTCTAATCCGAGCCCTGGGTTCGGTGCGAGCGATAAACGCTAGCGATTATCACGAAATTTATTAACAATAACCTACTTCAAAAATAGAATATTACGTATAACCTTGTTGTTATTAGAAAGTCAATTTTATTCAAAACGACAATTAAAACTCATATCACTCTGTACTAGTGAAATTAACACAGACGCACTCACCGTTCTAGAGTCATTAAGCAATTAAGTCGATATAGTTAAGTTACACTATATGCATAATTCTTTAGAGATATAGTATTAAGCGTAAACAATGTGTCTACAATGATTTATTCCACGTAAAACGCACGAACTTTTACTAATTTACCCATTTCAGTATCACTAAATCAGTAACTTTATATACACAAAGTTCCAAGACTTTCTTAGATTTATTTTACTTTATAATCAGAAGTAATCGGCGTTTCTCAGAGAAACCCACAAAAGATTACGATGTCTAAGAAAGATACTCATATTATAAAAATAACAAACATATATTATTTATCAAAACATTACATGCAAACATATATTTGGAAATGTACGCTTAAATAAATGTTATATCGAGTTTAATCACTGTTGTAGATCGGTTAAAAACGACATTTAGCTGGTGTAATCGCATTTTTTTATCGCTTGCGCCACGCTCTGTAACGGTAGGTGGTAGTGAACAGGGCACTCACCCAATGATAATAGACGATACCGATGTATTATAAATGCGCAGCATAGTATTCTCTTACGCCTTTTCGATGTATGTACTTGTTCTGAAATAGTTTGTAACATATATTGAATATTTATAATTCATTATTATTTATTGCACATTTATTGTTAGCAAAACTATGAGTATAATGTATACAACAATTATGTGGGAACTTGGGCTTTGATTTAATTATGGAAACATATAAATAAACATGTATAGATATTGATAATTTTCTTTGTGAATTCATTATAAAATATAATTATTACCGTTGAGGATTATTATTTAAATTATAATATTAACTCAATATGGAATATAATGGAAAATCACAATAATACATGCATATCTGTGTAAGTTCCTAGCGAACACGGGAGACAGATGTTCTTCTACCACATATCTTTAATCCCATATATATAACAGAAATAATTGAATAAATATTGACAGGTGTTGTGAAGGTGAAAATTTAGGATTAGGTACGTGTTTATTTAGGCTGAGAAAAAAAATGGGCCATAAAAAAACCTTTTTCTATGTCTCCAATATCTTCACCTACCGAATCCAACTACAGCTAAGATTAATCTAGGTAATCCAATAAACACAAAAACGAACTCATTAAAATTGGTGAAGTTGTTTAAGAGGCTAAGAATTGCGAATACGCTGCTCATCGAGATTTTATATATAAAAATAAGTGTTATAAATACTATTTGAAAACCAGAAATAGATATAATTTTTAGAATCGATTATTTTACGTTATACTATAATTTAGTTACCTTAATAAAATACTTAATTAGATCAGAAAACATGGGCCGAGGTCGTAACGCCATTCAGCCAGCAAGGGCGTAGGGCAAAAAATGTGGTCACAAAGTTGCTGTACCGTATCTTTTGTATTCAGCGCGAGCGTACCTACGCAACCACGCGTCACCCACGTGGTTACATTTTACGACCATCGTTTTAAACTCTCCCCGCGAGTGTGAAATTTTACAGTAGCTCGCTCGAGTTTATTTGCGATTTAGCTTTTCTAATGTAACTTATTATTCTAGATAATTAGACGATTTTATATCACATTAGAATCGTTAGTTAGAAGTCTAATGACTATTTTTTGTACGGGTAAGGATTTTGTAAATAAATCGATAATTTTTAATAATCAGTCTGCGGTTTAAGTGACTGTTATGTTAACAGAATCACGACATATATGCACACAGTGAGAAACTGCCATTTCTTATTTCTATGCGGTCTATTATTGTCCTTTGATTTTATATTACAAACAGAAAAACTTCGAATAAAGAGCCCTATAATCTAAATCGGTATCCGTTCATATATTGCCAGCGGTCGCCCGCGACTTCGTTTGCATTCGTATCTTTATAAATGACTAGCTTTTGCGTGCGGTTTCACGCCGTTAATGTTGATTTGACCTATGGAAAGGATATAAATATAGAGAGGTGATCTGGTATGTTTTTTTTGTCAGGGATAATGTACATGACATATTTCATGAGGATCGACTGACTAGTAAAGTCGTGAAATCATAACAAACAGAATCACATACGTATTTATAATATCACCAACGATTCATATCACTAACCACCAACAAAAAAAATTACATTTAAATTAACTACGAATAAGAATTCACAACCAGTTGCTTAACATTGACCAGTGGGAACATGTCGAATGACTGGTAGCACCTGCTCTACCTAATTACAACCACCATATCCAATACTCATAATAATATGTTCTGAAACTATACATTAGACTCGTCTTGATGCAACGCGTTACTACCATGCTTCGAGTCAGCCATATGTAGGCATGTAATCCCTTTAGTCATTGATTTTAAATGAGAAGAAACTTCGATAGGGCTCATTTGTGAGGTTTAAACTCAGAGGCAATTATTAAAAGGGATATTACGCCATAAGAAGCATTGAAATATCCGCTCGCTCCCATAATGCCAGTCACCTTGAGTGCAACAGTTACCAATTATTATGTAACAGGAATAACATTTTATACCTATAGGTTTTAGCGGCTGACAACAATCTTATCTGATCTTAAATGACGATTTGCTCTAAGATGGTAATCACGCTCAACCTAGAGAGAACTGGCTCTCGAGTGCTGATGCCGGAACACACTTACAGTAGCTTGGCGACAGATTTTCAACTTGAGAGTAGTAGCTAGCCAGGTGAACTTATACAAAACTCTTCCATCATGTTTCATCACGATGATTTCCATCACCAAAAGTTCCGACTCTCGAACACACGCCCATCACAGCGCTGTATCCGAACACACTACCAACTCTAAATCAAAAACAATTTATTCAATTTGGGCCCTAAGAAGGCACTCATGAACGTCAAAACTACCACCGGTTCGGAAAACAACCCAGTCATCGAGAAGAACCGGCGAGAAACACGATCTGGTTTATCTTTTTAACAAATATATATAATACTAGCGGACCTGGCGGACGTTGTCCTGCCTTGATAATAAAAAAAAATCCTAAAAGTCAACCGCAACGCCACCTACCGGGTCCAATTGTAAATCTAAACCATTCTCGGATCCACTGGAACACGCACACAAAGTTTTATTAAAATCGGTCCAACTGTTTGGGAGGAGTTCAGTGACATACACACGCACAGAAGAAATTTATATATAAAGATTTACAATATATTAGGTACATGTCGCAAACGTTTTTCATGGATGCACAGAGATGAGTCAATTCCAAACATCACCATCGTTCACATATTGATCAACTCTATAATAGCCTTTTGACAACAAAACCCGCTTGAGATGGTGCTTAAATTCTCAATCCGGTAAATCGGTAATATCCTCTGGGACTTTGTTGTAAAATCTAACACTATTTCCCAAAAAACTGTTACTTTACTAAGACTAAAACATGGAATAACCAGTTTGTCACAGTTTCTAGTATTTATCTAACTAAGCCACCATCCGCTTCAATAATATATTCTCGTAGTTATTTTTTGTTTTATTGTTGTCTCAATGAACAACACCTTATTTTACATTTTATTTATTTATTACACTTACAATACTTGTGAGACCGATTACATCTCAAGTGACAACAAATTAACCTTATTTTAAAGTGACCTCTAGTGACAGTGACATACATTAATAATTACAGATTATTAAAACGACTAACAAGAAAATCTGTATGAAAAATTAAATGATGATCGATTGAGTAAAACTACGTAAGAGCGGTAAGGATAAAGTCACATTTATCTATCTACTATCTAAAACGTGCCTCAACAAAGCATTAGAGACTTGGCTGATTTAAAAAAAAATCATCTACTGAACAGTATAATCCCTGTAAACCCCATTCTATTCCAAAGGAAACGTAGTAAAATATTTTACGACATTTAAATGATGTAGACGTTCGAATCGAGAGTAAGAGGGGCCCGACGGTTTTGTGTGCCCCATTATCTTGAACTAAGTCGACAGAAACCATAAAAATTTATGTGAGATGTGAAAAAACTATCGGTGACGTCATGAATAGGCCCGTTTTCGAACCGAATTATAATTAATCTCCATCTAATCAATTCACATCTGTAATAAAAAGGCCTACTTTTTAATGCAATTTTTAATTTATCGCATGATTAGATAAATAAAAAAATCGACGCAGTAACAAGGACTGCTCACAGTAGTGAGAATTCAAAACAATGGAATAACTGTTTTTTTTTTTTAAATTAATAAACCCATCATAGTCTTAATTATTTAAATTTAATAATTTGTAAATTGAAATTATTGACGTTAATCTCGCTTTCACATCTATTGGCACTCCGAGCAATAATTATATACATTTTATTAATTAATCAAACATATAATGGGCTGCACAAGGTCAAGACCAAATGGAATAATATATGTACATAAACGTCGCTAGTCTGACGCAAGCGCAATACGTCACGAGCGTGTCGAGATCATCGGTGACGCGAACCTAAGTTTTCCCCCTACCAAAAATGTTTTTTTAATCGCCCAACACGAATAGAGAAGTTTACACTTGAAAATAACCAAAAACATCTGTCTTCATTATATATTAAATATTATATTACACTATATACATAATTCATATAATTTATATTTATAGGAATAACAAAGTACGTGAGACTACAACGAGGGTCACTACTTACTCCCAAAACACAACATTTTAATTAAGCCTTCTAATAATGATCAGTAGCTATTATACTGAGATCATTATACTGTCATATGTCATTATAGTCACAATAAATTAACACATAATTAAAGTGTAGTAAAAAAATGCATTTTCTATGTTAAATTTCTATGTTACATTATTACTTATAGTCCAGTACTTGCGGGGTGGTAGGATTTTACAGCCCGACTGGGTCGAAACCACCATGTATATGGCGAGAAAGCCCGTCATAGTGATTTGCTTTAGCGGGTCGCGTTTCGGGATCAACCTATGCATATCCATCTGTTCGTAGGTCGGCATGACAGCGGCGACCGGCGATGGATATCGTGTCACTCGGTGGTCGTTTTTGGATTGTACTGTGCTTTCCATTAGGCACATTGCAGACATTTTGCCGTGCTACAATAAAAAAAAACCCGGTTGAAGAAGAGCATGTTTGCCAATTTCATTTCTTGTTCCTGTTAAAGTGAATTATGTATATTCTTCTCTTCTACTCTTGTTTATTAATCTTAGCATTCACGCTTTTTATAAAAGTATACTGCGTGTTTTTAATAATTTACAAAAATGTTTCGAATTCTTTTACCTATCACGAGAGACTATCCAGTTTATAAAATTACATTAAAAGATTACCATAAGGTAATAATATATTGCGTATATTTACACGTAAATCTAGTTTCAATAGAACTACTACCGTAGCAATGGCAAATAAAATATGCTTTAACTGATGAGTGTGAATCATAATAACTCTTAATAAAAGGAAATAATATGAATCAACACCCATAAACTATATCATTATTTAGACCCAACAGACCAAATAAAACTTTAACATTTTAGAGTAGCGTCATCTAGTAACATATATTACGATTGGACGACAGCATAACATGAAACCAACAAAGCAAAGACAATATTATCTAAGCAACTCACTTATCGCCTTATGTCAATGTAGATATTTACCTGAAACAAACAAACAAATTGATAAATACATACAATATGTACACAATAATAAATATTCTATGGTACCTACCAACAAGGTACTTGAGGCTGACCAACTATTGCTAAAACAAAAATACATTGTATTTATCTGTATATACACGCAGAGGAAGTGCCATTTTCTTGGCTTCTATGTATTAAATTATATATTCATAAGAATGCTCATGAACTATATACTATACGAAGTCATGTAGTATAAATACTTAACTATGCATTTACTCATTTCAGTACACTACTAGACCCAGACTGGCACTTATAGATAATTATATATTACTTATGTAACGAAAATTATTCCATACAGTGCCATGGCTCTTGAAAAAAATCATTGGCAAAATACATTGCCAGTTATCAATGCCTAGACATTTTTCCGACATAAATCTGTGATATGAATTCGCATAGAGCGCGCTGCAAAAAAATATCAGTGAATAATAAATTAAATTGTTGAAGACGCGACGTGCAGAAAATAGCTCATAGTGATTTAAGTATACTCTATGATTTCTGTAGCGTGGTGATAGATTGATTAAGTGCTTTTTGTTAAAATATATTTGAATTATTCTGTAATAAATAATATCAATCAGTCATGTAATAAAATAAACCTGCTTCCATCGCCAAATGAGCTAATTTAACTACTCATCAGTAGTATTTATTACATAGTGACAATATCTATTGATAATATTTTAGCAGCTCGTAATATAATACTATGAACGATTTAATATGTTAGACATCAAATTTAATTTAATAATTACGCTGTATTAATATTGTAGAACTCAAGAGATTCCTTGGAATCTGTTTATGAGAACTATTAATATTTGCTATTTAATAATAGATTTGAGAAATTCCTTTTCCATTTTATAACTTGCCTATGCTTGCGACTTCGTCAGCGTGGAATAGCTACAACGGGCTAATAGCTAACACGCAACGGAAGCTATGTAAAGGGAAAAATGCCTCGATTTTAAAATATTCTTCTTTGATGTTCCGCTCCTATTATCTATTATCTTATATTATCCTATTAAAGCCTTCAACGATAAATGAACAATAACGCCGATAGAAGAGTAGTCCGGTGAAGCTTGCTTGGTCAATAGCATAGTCAGTCCGAAAAAAAAAAAAAAAACCGATAGAATTTTTCAAATCGGACCAGTAGTTATCCTGGGATTAGCGCGTTCAAGCAAAAAAAGCTCTTCACTTTTATAATATTAGTATAGGTTTATTGAGAATCTATCTAATATCGCTTTACGATTATTAGGACTTAGTAATGGATTAGTTATCATTCAAAGTCTAATTCAGAAAGAAGTTATCGAACGGGAAAACTGTGTGGCGCAGCATAGGGTATAGGGACGTAAAGGAGGGTTTACCGCCGGAGAATATTACTAGGAAGTGTTAAACTGTGAATGCCTATGTCAGCGAGGTACCAAACCGCACTGCTCGAACTATGTGAGCAACAGTTGTGCCTTATAGTAAATTCGATTAAGCTACGTAAGTTTATTGACAGTACATCGAAATGTAAAAATTAAAAGGATGTTGCACTGTGCAGCAATAATCTTCATATTTATAATTCTTCTCTCCGTGCGTATGTTACTGTACTCCTCTTAAACGGCTGGACAGATTTTGGACAAATGTTGTGTGTTCAGGGGGATTCAAGAATATTTTAGATTAACAATTGGACTCGGAAGGTGGCGCTGCGCTTGATTTTTAGGATATTTTTAATAACAAGGCAGGACACCGTCCGCCGCGCACGCTAATAATTATAAACCAAAATCAATTATTTGTCCATGTATGTACTGATTGATAACTTTGTGCAGTATTTCAAAACCGTATTAGAATCCAATTTCAAGCATACTAAATATATTTTGCAAACAATTATGCAAATTCGATTAGAACTCGAAGCCCGTTGTTTGGTTATTATAGAGTAAGCGAGGTGAATGATCCCTCGTCTTGTCATTGGCTACGTATCGGTTAAATCCGCGTGGTCCGCGCTGTTTCCGCACCGTTTCACGATCCTACGTGCCGGGTTTTATGCGAAAACATTTTTACCATCCTTAAATACAACAGTTTTTAAATCGTTTACCTAGCGGATAACATAAATTCCTCCAGATATAACGTACTCCGTCAATAGATATTTCTTAAAAAAAAAAAAAACTTTCTGTTTCTCAAAATTTTTTTTTTTTTATGACGTAACTGTATCCATGATGAAATCCTGATTCGAACTTATCACATAAGCCACTCGGTTAACTAGCGGATAACACTACTGCAGGCCTTTTCATCTCTAAGAGATGATTCAAGTAGCATTCTGGCAGCACTTTCGTAGGTGGCTAGCGTGGCCGATCCGGGAAAGGATTCCTCGGCCGCACATCTGGCAAATATACGTACCCCCAAGTGGACGGGGGTTGGAGGCCTGCTCATGACGCCTCATGTGTTTTTCCTTGAATAGTTGAAACCAGGCGACGTTGTGCTTTGATTGACCTTCGCGGATTAGGCAACACCATTTAGCACAGTCCATGCTAGCTTCTGTAATTGACTGTATGAGATTTTAAATGCAGCCATGCCACGTTAAATACTTCAGATTAATTACTTAATTACTCCAGAAATAAAACATTAATAGTGATTTTTATTAAAATAAATAATTCTAAGCTTTATTTCTTCTCGAAAATTCTATTTGTTTTTGTGATGCCGTATCCATGATGAAATCTTCATTCGAATTCGTCACAAAAGGTTAAATCGTTGCTTTCATATCCCATGGTTAACTCAAAACGGCACTGATAAAATATACGTGTTCACAGAAACAAATACATCACGGTACTTTCTGTAGCAGAATTCAATGACATTCGCCCGAGGCGAGCGGCCACGATATCTTTTTACGAGGAAAGAAAAAAAATGGCAGAAACTTTTTATCGGATCCAATTTTGTTCAGTAACTATGTCGGGTGGATTTCCCGATAAGCTTTTTATAATAAGGGTGGCTTCGGAGAGCCCTCGCGGACGCAGGACTATGCTGCCGACGCGACGCCCCGCAAGCTCCGACGTTCGAACAATCTAGTGTTTTTTACCGAGATAATATAATTTCGAATGACTGCTGACAAGATTTACACAATTTATTCCAACGCTTAAAAAAAGAAATGTATTTTAACTCGCTTTCTTGTTATATTAGCTATTAATATTTCGGTTTCTCTCTGTTACTGATATCAGATTAACTTTTTTTTTATTGTAAGTCGGTAAAGTGACTGCACTATGCCTGATGGTAAGCACCGTACAGTCCAAAAACAACGGCGACCACCGAGTGACATACTATCCATCGCCGGTCGCCGCTGTCATGCCGGCCTGCGAATAGCTGGATATGCACAGGCTGATCCCGAAACGCGACCCGCAGAAGCGAATCACTATGACTGGCTTTTTCGCCATGGTTGCGACCCAGTCAGGCTGTAAAACCCTACCACCCCGCTTTCGCCATTTCCTAGTTCGTTATTCAGCAGGGTGCACCACGTCCAGGTGAGGTTGGCTTGGGTGTCTCAAGTCTTATGATATTATTTGACACCCCTTACACCCCATAAGGTTCAGCTCGCACATATAGAATCAAACGTTTTTTGTTGCAGTGGGACGTGGCAGGGGCCAATCCAATTCCAGGCGGAAGTGCAAAGTATAATATTTTAAGATGGATTTCCGCAAAGTAACATCTTCAATCAAATTTTGCTGCCTTGTATAAATAATGTGGGGTGAAAATTTTTAATTGATTTTTAAACAATGCCTTAATTAGCAAGACTGGAAATTTTCTCCATTTTAGCTTAGACACAAAATAATGATTAATATATATTTATAAAACTCCACTGTTTTTACCCACTTATGCCGCAAGCCCGCAATACTGCCAAGCTGGATAAGAACACGATTTTTTTTTTGTCGCTAATTCTCTAAATACATATTTATAGTCAGTATATGTATATCTTTTAAAGCCTTATAAGAAATTAGAATAATAATTAACAAAGCATATTAGATCGTATATTCTATTTCTATTTCTAATGACCACGATTTTTTTGTATACGTCATTTATTATACAAGGTTGATATTCAGAAACAGTTTTGTGTTGATTAATTAGGAAACCTTCATTTATTTTCTGTAAAACCAATAGAACTCATATTTCTAAATTAGCAACGTAAAAGATTTTAAAAATTAAGAGATTGAGAATATCAGATTTCAATTTTAAGCTTTGAAATCGTTTTACTCAAAATTTCTTTTGGAGTTATATCAAGCCTAATGCGCGTCATGTGATAACAACAGAATGCCTAAGATTAAAAAGAAAAACGATTGTAATGTTCACTTTTTACTTTTTTCTGAGCTGTTTCATGTTGAGATCTTACATTGATAAAATAAAATACATTAATACACGTCACTGCCTCAGTAAAACGTATAAATCGTTTTAGAGATTCTAGACTTAGTTGTGGCTGACGAAACCGATCAATAAATAACTTGGTCGTAAGCAATGAAACTCTAGTTGCTACATAATTATTTCTATCCAAACGTTAACTGCAACCAAATGAACATAATTCGATTACAAAAATATTCTACCAGCCTGTAAATGTCCCACCGGTGGCCTAAAACGTCTTTGAAGAGACAAGACTCAAGTTTAAACCATCCGCGACCCTATGTATTGGTAATTTTAAACGCATAGTCATCACTGTTTTATTGTTATTTCAATGAAGAACACGTTTGCCATGTAATTTATTTATTATACTTTACAATCATTGTTAGACCGATGACATCTCAAGTGACGTCTACTTAACCTTATTTTAACAACTCGAATCAGTTTGGGTTTGAAAAATTGTTAAAAATTTATTGATGGTGGTACATTAGTCATTGATTGTATAATATATTGGTCATTGAAATGATATCCCAATCCACTCGCTTCCCATGTCATACTTTTATGGTGATAAGACTTTTTCTAATCTCGCCTGGAATGACTTGAGTTGCAAATCTGTAGCTAACCTAGATGTTTTCCGGCAATAGCGTTTGAAAACTAATCTTCAGAGAGGTTTAGCGTGTTTTCCATCTTACACTATATCGTTATATGACATCAGGTGAAATAATGATCGAGTTAAAAAAAATTACAATCCCCATATTTTATCATTTAGACAAAGGTCGACCTCCATATGACTCTGGTCAGAAATGCAGACAAAAGTAGAACACGTTTGATCAATAAATACTATTTCATATATTGTATCGTTCAAAGACCGTAGTTGTACATGGCAAGTAGATTTCTATTATACAAAATAAGGTAATTTATTTATAGTCGGTGCCGTGACAAAAATCTAGAGTAATAAATTAAAGTGTGCGGACAAATTTTACCGGCCTATCGGTGTGTGAAGCAATAAACATGTCAGTTTACAAGAAACGCAGCTCCAGCCCGAGCTACCACTACCGTGCTCGTTGTACGAGTATTTCATGGAAATATCGGATTTTAGGCAAATGTTTTTCGATGCAAATGTGACAGAATATTTATTAATATTATCTTTAGTTTAGTTTAAGCTTATATTTTTTATTTCGTTTATTTAATGTTGCAAAAAACAAATGTCTGTCATTAAGTATATTATACTAGTGTTCGCCCACTTGTTGAGATTTGACCATTATAATTATTTAAAAAATTCCCAAAGCAAATGAATCCCATGCAAATTAAATCAATTTATACATAAAACTTGTTGTCTGTTGAGAATTTCAAAGCAAGGAATCTTATCAATATCTTTAATTGTAGCAATTTTGGCAACGAAATTAAAATATGGTGCGTGTTCGAAAGTAAGAAAAGAAAATAATTTTCATTAACACAAAAGCTCGTCAATAACGTCTAACCCAAAAAATAATAATAAAGAGATTGTGGTCAAACGCTAAAATTTATAAAGAATAAAAAATAATTCCATATAATTTTATATCCAGTTATACACCTACTTTCTTCGTTATATTTACAGGTTCACACGATAACTGTGACTGTGAAACTATTCTTTAGAAACGTTATAAAAATAAAAAATTTGAAGAAAGAAATAGAGACGAAAATAAATATAGTGGAAGTTACTTTGCACTTCTGCCTGGAATTGATTGGCCGCTATCACGTCTCGCTGCAACAGAAAACGTGGCACAAATAAAATCAAAGGTGTTTTATTGCATGGAGACGTGGTCGCGGACAATCAATCCCAGGCGGAAGTGCAAAGAAACGTCCGCTATAATATGTAGTGATGCATTTCCGCAAAGTAACGCCTTCTTCATATCATGAGACGCAAATAGCCCGCTATACCCGAAATAAAACACAAAAGTAACGTTCATCAGGACGAATTAACGCTTCTTTCTAAAACAAGTTTTGATATTTATGGAGGCGGACTCGCCGCGGTCGTTATTCGTCCTCGTACGTCCACATATGGTAAAACCGCGTGTTGTCAAATTAGGAGTTTTGTTAATAATCCAGTTTGTATTAATCTTTAACCTTTTCTATACTAGATGAACTGTTCAGAGCAATATCGCTGTTTTATATAGTTATCGTTAGAGATTCGCACATAAGCAAACTATCAAAAATTTCAATTTATGGAGTTATGCAAACCCAGAAGCGTTTTAAAAACTAAATACATATAACAATTGGTATATTATATCTAACAACATTCATCAATTCTTCCCATTTAATATAAAATCTCAATATTTTATGTTTTAACTATAATAAAAGCTATTGTATGATGTATTGAAAATATATGTTAAAAAGATGTACCCGATCGAGTTTCTTGCCGGTTCTTCTCGATGACTGGGTTGTTTTCCGAACCGGTGGTAGTCTTTGACGTTCATAACTGCCTTATTAGGGCCTAAACTGAATAAAGTATTTTTGATTTGATTTAAAATGAACATTTTGTTTTGTGTCATATGGAGGCAAACGAACAGGTGGGTCACCTGATGTTAAGTGATCACCACCGTCCATAAACAATAGCAACACCAGGGGAGTTGTAAGTGCGTTGCCAGCCTGTATATGGGGGAGGGGTAGGGAACGGAGAAAAGGGAAGGGAAAGGGGGAAAGGAGATGGGCATCCGGCGCTCTCACTGACCGAACGAAACGCAACAATGCAAACGCTATTACTTTACGTCGGTGTTCTCTGAGAGGGTGGTACTACCCCGGGCGAGCCGACCCATTCATGCTGAAACTAGTAATAGCTACAGCGTGGCTCTACCACCTTGACCTTGGGAAAGAGAAACTAATTGGTAAAGTAATGATGGCTTAGTTGATAGCGTGTTCTGACACAGCGTCGATGGAAGTAGGTTCGAGTCCTTGCAACCGAGTCGGAGCACGCGGTGCTAACAAAAACATCGTGATGTAACCATATCACGGTGGTAGGGTATTTCCTAAGTCCGCGTGACTGCTTACCACACTCAAATTGCAAATCTTTCACCAAATACCTCTTGGTATGTTCCGGCAGCTGCACTTAAGAACCAGTCCGCTCTAAATTTGACCATCTTAGACCGACATCTATATTTAACATCGGATGAGATTGTTATTAAACGACATAACCTACAAAGTATATAGACAAAAGTTTTTTGAAGTTATACTTCTTTTGGCGCGTTAGGGATTAATGATGAGAGTAAATTTTTACAATGCGCGCGCACACCGTCATGAAAAACCAACACCCTAAAGCTATTACGATGCGCGCGCACACCGTCACAAAATCCGACTCCCTGAAGTTATTACGATGCGCGCGCAAACCGTTACAAAATCCGACACCCTGAAGTTATTACGATGCGCGCGCACACCGTCACGAAAAACCGACACCCTGAAGTTAGCTATAATCAACATTTTGTTTCTTTGTATTAAAACTTTCAATGTATTAAATACCTTTTTTTCTATTGTTAGTGTTGGTTTTCCTACAAACGTAGTAGAATAAGGCGATAGATAAAAATTTTGAAAAGTTTTTTATCTTGTTACGCCATAGAAGTATAACTTCTAACGCGTGTACATAAGTACACACACACTTTTTTATTCTCATTTGGTTATACATAGCAAATGCTTATATTAATATGAATATTTTATACAAACTGGCTTTGCAAGATAACTGTTCCGTAAGTTCGATCCACAAGATATTAAATTAAAAGCATTAAAAAAGCCAGGACCAGGCGAGAGAAAAATTCCGTGACACTACTGAAACCAGAAAACAGTACCGCGAGTGAACACCTCCGAGAATGTTCTAGAAATATAATATGCAAATGGGGATTTATACCGAACGCCCGGGGCAAGTTCGGAAACTGAAAATATGAAAGAACAGTATAAATAAACAGCGTTTCGTAACGGCCACGGGGGTAAATAAACTAAACAAGGCGGACAGGGTTGTCACGTAGTTTTGTTCTTTTAACCCTTCCTTTCAGTATCCCGAAATGCAAGCATATTGATCATACATTAATTTTGCGTGATTATTGAATCGGAGTTTTCGAAATCAAAGATCATGGATAAGCAATTCAAGTCTCTATAGGGTTGTCTCACTACACTTTAAGTCCTGGGAGACAATGACCTGATTAGAATTGAAACCGGATTAGAACTTAATACAGCTATTGGAGATATACATTGATTAGTGCTTAACTACAGACTATTAGCTTGACGAATTTTAAATTACCGCTGAATTCAGAATCACCTTCCAGAACCAGAATACCCAAAATAATTCTGAATTCAACGGTAACTTAATATTCGTTAAGTTAATAATCTCTCGTTAAGCATCAATCGATGCAATCTCCAACATTACGTTCTAATACTGTTTCAACTATTATCAGGTAGTTTTGTTCGACAACTTAAAGTGTAGTGCGACAACCCTACAGCGACTTGAATTTTGGGACGAACTCGGAAAGGGTTTTGTAAGGTGTAGTAAAAAAAACCTCACCTGAAGACCGACATACGAATTGGGAATTTAAGAGGTTTCACTCGGTTTATGTAACGTATAATATTTATTTGCTATCAAGCTTTAAGAGGCAGAAGTTAGGTGTTTACTGAATCGTTATTTTTTCATTACCAATATAATTTACGGGATCCGTTCGCAGCCCCACGTTATGAGCTTATATGACGTGTCGATTGGTGATTGTGGAATCTGATATGACCTTATTTAGAAGAGTTAGGATCGTTCAGCAATATTTCGATTAGTTTCAATGGAACTGGATAAGTGAGTCCCATAAATTTGAAATGAGAGTCAAGACCAATGTTATGATATATGCCTTGGTTGTTGACTTCAACGACAAAAGAAGTGAGATCTAAATGGGTACCAAGTTCAATGGTCAGTCCTGAAATGTATTTAGAACAACATAAAACATGTTATAACAACTTAAAATATCATTTCTGCTTATAACTTGGGATAATATTGAAGCCCAATGTATGACTTGCCTAGTTATTAGTTTCTATATCTGGATGCCAAATTTCAACTTTCCAGGTCATCTGAAACAGGGTTAGAATTATGGTCTATAGGCCAGTCAGTTATAAAAATGACGATTTTTGGATGTTAATATTTAAATAACTGTTTGATGTGTGCTTATAAAATTTGGAGCACATGTATATTTCGTAAGTCTCAATACATGAGCCGAATTCGATATGTTTGTGAAATAGTTTTTGAGATATGACGAGGTGCAAAATGGATCCAATTGGTTCGTGCAATATTACACACTGCGCGCGCTCGCCATTCTGTTAACTTGAATGTTTAGATATAAAAGGGCTGAGAAACCTACGAGTGAGTCACTGTGACTGGTGGCGTTATAGTAAAATTGTGTAGTGGAAACATTAAGAACTGGTGATAAGTGTACCCGTATTTTGCTTCGGAAAATTGTCTGCGTTTAATATTGACACATATAGCCTCATATAGGTTGGCATTATTACCTA
Organism: Antheraea pernyi; assembly: GCA_015888305.1. Classification (NCBI taxonomy): domain Eukaryota; kingdom Metazoa; phylum Arthropoda; class Insecta; order Lepidoptera; family Saturniidae; genus Antheraea; species Antheraea pernyi. The sequence continues at coordinate 441,172 of MU158851.1, forward strand.
CTATACTAGTCTTTAACCGCGGCTTCGCTAGTGTAAATAAAGATTCCAATATAACAGATTTTTTTTTTCATTCATTGTACTCTTATATCCTATTTATTCTCTACCGCTGACAACATGTTTGTATGGTATTATAAACTCACTTTCATGTTTGTCATTTTAGGGTAAGGATTGTATTTATTTAAACTCCAAACGTTTTATTTGATGTAATCATTTTAATTTATTTTAAACTACTCACGGACAACGCGCAAGTATATAAGTATAGATCTAGTAACATTACGGACAAAGAGTTGAAAAAAATTAACGCCGCGCCGTACCGTATCCGACGAGTAAATCCTTCCATTAAAATTCAATCGTTCAATACGTTCGGATGCTTTTTTTTTAATTACCATGTATTTATGCGAGCATGCATTCGCGCGGATATTGTGCGCCACCTTTGTACGTGCTTATGCCTTGATGATCGAACGTACGACCACTCTATACGAAATATGTATATATATCTACTAGCGACCCGTCCCAGCTTCGCACGGATGCGATGTAGATATCCATTTTAATGAAGTACTGTTAAGGGCAGTTTTGATCTAAATCGCACGTACAACGTATGTAATGTATTTAATTGGATAAGGAATAATACTGTATTGTATAAAATAGCTTGGTAAATACTACATCATTATTTTTGATAGAAAAAGGCGTTATTTTGCTTTAATCCATCATTAATATTATAGTGGACGCTACTTTGCACTTCCGCCTGGAAGTCATTGAACACTACTACGTCTAACTGCAACAAGAACAATCAACTTAATCGAATTAATCAACATATCATTTATACACATATATATTAATTATACAATATATAATTAATTAATATAAATATAATAATTATCAGAAAAAGACTATCTGTAGGTGGAATAATAAAAGTACTTTAATTTTAAGGTGCAGATTTGTTTTTTATCACTATTAAAATATCGGCATCCATTTGCACTTGAATGAAAGAAAGAAATGTTTAAAGAAATCGTCTATTCCGCTAAAAGATGTCCAATGATGGATGTCTTCTCCAAAGACTGTAAACTTCACCTAGTCGCCGAACCACCTTGTGTAGAATTTCCCAGAAAATGGTCGCCACTTGAGAAATTCAGCCTCTTTAGGTATCTCTAGGTATCGGTTCAGAACCGGCTCGAAGGACCAATGTTAGAGCATTGCCAAAGCTTATAGAATCGTCGACACAATTCTAATCTAATTTTACTTCGATATTTTCTGAATTCGATTTTTATGACAATCTAACGAATATCGAATGGGTGATATAAACCCTTATTAACTGGGTACAGAAACCCTCTAGCGGCTGGTATGTAGAAACCCGAATGTGTAAACAAGCACCGGTAAGGTAATTTGGCGTTTCTCTTAACACAGCTGTATCGAGATATTGTACAGCGCCATCTATTGTTATATAAACGACTTGACAAAGGGTTTGGGTGTATCTTTTAATGTTATAATTGGGGAGTTTTTTTTTTTTTCTCGAACTGACTACGCTATTGACCTGGCAGGGTCTTCACAGCTTCACCGGACTAATTGGGGAGTTTGCTATAGTCACTACGCTTGATAATTGAGTTAGCAATTGCAGTTTCTTTATAAAAAATCTCAAAGTACGCCACTACTCGTTCTTTGGCGATACAAGTCAATAGAAGTGTAATCATCATCATCATCATCATTACCCTTATCCCACTTAAGTAGGGTCGGCACAACATGTTTTCTTTTTCCACTCTCTCCTGTCAAATGTCATTTCAGTATTCACACCTTTTACGCACATATCGTTTTTCACGCAGTCCATCCATACCTTTTTCGGTCTTCCTCTACTCGTATATCCGTCCACAAACATACTCAACACTTTTCTAGTTACATGGTCTTCATCTCTCCTCATAACATGCCCATACCATGCTAATCTATTACTCCTCAACTTCTCTGTCACTGGTGCTATTTTCAAACTTCCTCTGATAGCACCAGTGACAGTAATATGTAATATGTTATTCTAAACCGGTAACACACATATAGTCAATCAAAATTATGTTTATAGCGTAATTACAATGTTAATTTAATATTGCTGTAAGCTTTAGTAAGCCACAGTACGTTAAAACAATTTAATATCACAGAGGATGCGGAAAACAAAATTGCCGCGGCATGTAAAAATAGTGAAACGTAAGTTGCTAGTCAACTTAGCGACTCGGCTCGCATAGCCTTATTGATATTATGAACTGAATTAACTTATGAACTTAGTTCATTCGCGTTCCGGAGTTCAGTGTAACTTACATACAGAATAACTTATCAGAGTAACTAAATGTACATTAAAATATTAATAATTTTCATTTTGCTAATGTGCCTTTTAAAAGTTAAAAATATCCATTTTTGGAAATATTTTTTTCTGCAATTTGTGATCCGTATGATGTAAGACTTCAAATTCCCTTGTTAATATCACAATAATATGATTACGGAGACTCAGCGATAAGAGTTGTTAATTTCAATTATATTCATCAGATTTGATTATTTCCAACAACGATATGTAAAAAAATGCATAAATACGAATTTAAAAAAAGTAACTCCACAGCGCCCTCTTTATAGCAATTTAATCATAAATATCAATACAACAATAGAATTGAAAATGTATTTGTCAAGTTGACAAAGAGCGAATATATTGGAAAACGGTTCTCAGAGTTGCATTCGAGTGTTTCACAAACAGATATTGTTACGAGAGATGAGACCTCTTCCGTTCTTGTTTATACATTAAATTAACTTGCTCTTTAGCCTAAAGGTTATTATTCTCTTTGTGTAACCGACATGAAACTTACACTGTAACCTTTGACCATAGTAACAATAAGAGGTACTGAACTGTCATGGGTTTCTATATAGTAGTAGTATGCAGGTATATTGTAGCAGTTTTGTCAGATGGTTGTCAGCTGGAGGGTCCTTGCGCTAGAGGTAGTAAACAGTTTTATTTTTATATAAGTAAATAGAACTGATAGGTCTCTTTGAATTTGCGAAATAAAGGCATCTTTTGAGTTCATATTTTTATTAGAATGCTACTTAAATACTTCGTTTTTTTCTTTAATTACAATTATTTTCCCGAAATTCCTGAATTGATTTTCATAAAGAGATAAAAAATTATTGAAAGGTATAAAAAATAACTTTTCTAATGTACCGGTAAAATCAAAAATACTTTATTCAATTTAGGCCCTGAGAAGGCGCTTATGAACGTCAAAGCTACCACCGGTTCGCTAAACAACGCAGTCAATAAGAAGAACCGGCAACAAACTCAATCTGGTTTATATTCAATTAGCGGGCCCGGCGGACGTTGTCCCACCCTGATGATAATAAAAAAATGACAAATTATATACCTAAAACTTCCTTATGAATCACTTTATCTACTAGTGAAATAACATGAAAATCCGTTCATCCGTAGTTATCGAGTTTATTGCGAACAGACATACAGACAGACAGACGTGGCAGGGGACTTTGTTTTATAATATGTAATGATCATCATCATCATCATCATATTTTTACAAACATAGTTACATTCGTTTTAATTGGCGCTTACATTTTTATTTTTATTCGACACAAACAAAGTCGCAGGCTATTATTTATAAACATATTTATATTAGAATATAATAACTAATCAGCAATATTACAAATATTAGAAACTACTACAATATATCAAATTCTCTGAATAAGTGTGTAAAAACTAATAGGGTACAAGCATAGTCATTGACCACTGTATTTTAAAATTACAGTTCGAAAATGGTAGAAATTTAGAGACAGTATATGATGTATTGAAATAGATGTCTTAAACAATATCAATTTGCTGCCACGGATGGTTCGCTCCTGTATTTGCGACGTGCATCTCTCTTAAACGGATGACAGAAGAGCATTTGTGTAAACAACATATCTCCGATACATGTACGCTGTGACGGCTCTCTATTTCGGTTTAAAAACATTTTAGAGAAATTCCCAACATATAGAGTTAGTAATACTACTTAAACGCTATGTCTTTTATTAATTCAAATCATTTTTCCCAAATCTCTGAATTGATTTGGACAGGATTTTCGTTAACAGGTAGAGGATATTTCAAAGAACAGAGAACCTACATATAATCATGAATTTCTTTAGAAACTGACCAGAAATCATAAAATGAGAATAAAAAAAACGTCAAAAAATAATATTTTTCATCCAGTTTAGGCATGTACTATCATTGGGAACAGCACACTCACGTGAACAAAGTTACAATCCCAGCAATTTAATACTAATAATATTGGGAAGAAATATGTTCAGTGTGCAAATGAATTTATCTATTGATCTCCTATTCAAATATATTGTTAGTTAAAGTAGTATGTTTTTAGACTGAATTGAGATGTAAAATAATGACAGCGAGTTGTATAGGCACTAAAACAGTATATAGTGGAACGGAAACCCATATAACGCATAAGCAGTTGCACAATGGGCCCGTCGGACGGTGCGGTGTGTCCTTGTTTGCTCTATTCGCGCGGACGCTATGCTCCTATCGCTTCGCTTACCCGGTATCGGCAAACAATTTACACCTCTACAGTACAGGGAGGCGCTTACGTATTGATTTACGGAACGTTCTGAATGATGCGATCATGTGAGACACAGATACTGTCTTTGATGTGATACTAAAACGCGTTTAATTTAACTATCATTACAAATGCTCGTCGATTAGACGAAATCGGACGGTAATTTTTTTTTCTACCTTTTTTTTAACTTTATATGTTATTTTGATTTTTTTTATAATATAGATTTATTACGTCAAGTGCGATCGTTTACTAATACTAACTTTAGATTAATAAAAAATACTAACATGTTAAAAAAATCATATACTTCAGAGACAATGTCAACTACATATTTGATCACAGCCTAATATATTTTTGACTTTCATTTGTTAGACATTCAGTATGAACGTAAATAATTAGTGTTTTAATTTATCTTGTTCAATGTATTCTTAACACATAATAGCTAAACTGTATCTTTCAACATTTTTCTGCATATAACAAATGTACGCAATTTGGTTAAAAAGAGGTGCAACGTTTCTTCTTCACGAGTTAATATACATATAGATTAATTATCAATTGCTAAACGTCTATATTGTTTTATAAAATTGCCTAATTGTAGAACAAGAAATACTCGTACGAATTTCAACATTTATCGTCGTTCATAATAATTCATATTCAGCAACAACGTTGTATAGTTAATTGACAGATTCGCACGACCAACTGTAATTGTAGTGTTGAGAATCTGCCGAGAGCAGCTATCGACAGTTGCTCTTGGAAACCAAACTTCAGTATAAGCTTAACCTGAAACATCTTAGACCAAATTGTCGACTTTAGAGTACAACTGATTGTTGGCAAGTGACATTCCCAAACGCGATAAAATTTAAAATACCATTATTTCGTTAATTTCTTTTGAAATTTAAAAACCGAATATGTTAAAATGGTGAATAGGAAATATATGTTGAAGCTATGATGGCTTAGTGGTGGCGTGGTTAGTCATTCCGTCGATCGGCACAGCATCAGGTCCTGCAACTATAACATGCTAATAGGATATTTTAATACTCACCTAACTAGGTATCACTCTGGAGTTGATAAATCTGTCCTCCTCTACTAGTATTAGCAAATTATCTTAACAAAAATCACCATTTAAAATCAGATGAAATTGTGGTAACCTACTAAAGCTTATAAACGTAAAAAGAATAAAGTATGAACCCAAAAAGTACGTTACACAAATCGTGAATAACAAGCTGATAATCAATTCTCCAATACTTAAACAATAACTCAAAATATGTGCTCTATTATACCCAATCACACGCATTATAGTAACATAAAATTTCATGATTAATATCGTATTATAAAGATTTACGTAGTAATAAGGATTTACATCTACCTCAACAGAAATATCGATAACAATCTAATACAGTGAATCCCGTTAACCTCCGCCCTATCCCGCGGGCTCGTTCAAAACCGTCCGATCCAATCTAGCGGTGCGCGATCCGCTGTCATATCCGCGTTCTTGCCAATTACTCAAAACACGCGGCCGCCGGCAGTACATTGGTTTAATACAACTTAAAACCCAATGACGGTAAGACGTAACAACGTTTAACTTTATACACCCTAACACAAGAAAAATGTTTTCCCAAAATTTGACTGAACTTTATACTTTATTTTTGAATATTATAACTGTTTAGTCAAACGAAATAGTATAATTACATGAAATGTATTACGAAAACACATTGTGCATTAGACAAAAAGTGTAAAAATACGTTGTAAGGATAATTTAATCCTAATGCCTAGTATTATTATAGCTTTATACATACTCAACATACATAATAGAAATTATATTAATGTTTATAGATACCTAATTTCAATAAGTTATTAAAGAACTCAGAAATTTAAATAAATTTCACTCTTTTCTTTACCTTTGCCAATTCGCGCGCGCTGCGGACGATCCACTACCGTGCCTGTGCATTCCCGAATTACTCAACACCTGTGACCGAATTTGAACAAAATGTATACACGAAACACCAAAATGTCACATTAAATCCCGAATTTCGATATCAACAAAAAAAAGAAACTTAGTTGCCTTACATTTCATTATAAGAATAATTGAACGCCTTACACATTAGCTATGAATGTAATAATCAAATTATATTTGTACAATGACAACTAAATGCTAACAAAGACTAAGTAGAGCAAGACAAGAGCTCATCAATATAACAATAATTAAGATATTCGCGTTTAAAACTATTGATAACTTACGACGATGAATCCCGCTAACGCACACCCCTATTTTGTACGATGCCGCGGCCGTCCGAACGAATCCGCCGGCGGACACTCGGCTGTCATATCCGCGCTCTCGGCAATTACTCAACACCTGCGACCGAGCGCGAACACACCGACGTTTCGACACTTTAATCCTAACAGAGTTATTTACGCGGCCTTGGCAGTAACCCGACGTTAGCTCCGGCTATCCCGGCCGCGCCGGATGAATGAACTGTGAATATTACAATGTATTTGAAATCAAATTACCGCTTTCTCTAATGATATAGCGGCTCGTGACAATGTTCAAGTTTAATCATAGCATTATTCAATGAACCTCTAAGTGGATTAAAATACACATTTGCCGGCGAACTTGACGGATTAGAAGTGTTTTGATTATATTGGTGTTATTTTGTAGATAGAAGGCTGTGCATAATTCCATATAATCTACACTTTTAACAAACGTAAGAATAAAATACAGACGGGTGTTTTTGGCGGGATCTTGGAATATCATGTAGTGGATTTTTTTTTTATGTTATAGGTGGCAAACGAATAGGTGGGTCACCTGCTGTTAAGTGATCACCACCATCCATACACACTAATAACCCCAGAGGAGTCGCAAGTGCGTTGCCATCTTTCGGAGGGAAGGGTTAGGGGAGGGAAAGGGAGAGGAGAGAGGAGAGGGGAGGGGAGATGGGTCTCCGGCGCTCTCACTGACCGAACGAAACGCAACAATGCAAGCACTGTTACTTCACGTCAGTTTTCTAATGAGAGGGTGGTACTACCCCGGGCGAGCCGACCCATTCATGCTGAAACCAATAATAGTTTCAGCGTGGCTCTACCACCATTAAAATTTTATATTTTATTCATAATCCTATATTATTTGGCTCTATATTTTGTAGTGTTGGTGGCATTTTACGTCATATAGTTCGGTTATTGTGTACAAGTGATGTGGATGGCAAATAATACCATGGAGCATGGAATTCTGACTTGGCATAAAAATTCCCTGGAAAATCTAAAAAGAGGACACCATCTTGTTAGAACATTGAAATGATCGCAAGAAACTTGTAATATCATCAAGAATCCCAAGCAACTGTGGAAGAACTAAAAACCCAGGTACTAAACTGCACAACATTGTTATATTATGAATACCCTAGGTATAATCAATCGGATTTTTCACTGTAACCTGTGAGTGAGGAGATAATTTTAAAGACTTATCACTAGACTAAAATTTCATGTGCAAGATGCAAATGGACTTTACTCGAGATGCTTTATATAAATCGAAATATTTTATCAAAATTTGTGACATGTTAAACGCATTGTTGAAATCTATATTATGAACTTTGATTTAGTATATCAGGTTACGTTAGAACTGTAACCGAAACCGAAACCTTGATAATATTGACTGAATGACGGCAGATTCGTTTTAAAGTAATTTAGTAGGAATGTCCAATAACTTTATTCAAAAGTAAGGAACTGTTAAAGTACGTATATGTATGTATAATATATATGTAATATTTATGTATGTGTAAGTATTTTTAATCTGTTCTAGTTTCCTTATTAATTCATGGATAGCTGTTAACAAGGCTAGTAAGATAAGTCTACTAGCTGTGCCCGCGACTTCGTCCGCGTTAAACTTTATATATAAATAGCGATTAATAAACACATCTGAATGTATTCAAGTCCTATTATATACTTTTCTCTCGTACTTAAGTCGCGTCGTCATTAAAAGTACAACAATTTTCGATAGATCGAACAGATTTTAATGAACCAAAATGAAATATTACTAGGAAGATATGCTTTATGATCTTGAAATCGTCGTCGTGAAATCATAAACGCAGTATTTAGCAGTGATGCGTGTTCTAACAAACATACAGACACACAGCGCGCTTCATACAACAGACCTACACATCCAGACTACCCCATCGATTACGTCATCAAAAATTCGCAAATCAAAGACTCCCCATCCCCCTTTAGTGCTCACGTAATATTTGATGAGCCCTAAGCATAAATAAAGTAATCATTACTGATATCGAAAACGGGCCATATTATCAATTCTTTACTTACATATCTAACAACCCATAATACATATATATTTGTTTATTCATTAGACAAACTAAACGCTTAATACTAACATCAATAATTCCCCAAAGTAAATCCGGCTCGATGTATAATCTCGTCGGAGCGGCGCATGTTAAGTAATAATATGTCAGAGGTAGGTGGGTAAGCAGACGTCTGAATGCGGTACCGTACTTAATGTCGTACGGTCGAACCTTGGCTGATTTACGATGCCTCCAGAAAATATCGCCATCCAAAGTTCCTAACATTCACCTGTGACGATTGACTGAATACAAAAAAAAATTGGTTGTCTGTAACGTCATAAGGAAATATTGATGAAAAATTACACACTTTTATGAATTCAATTGAATTATACTATATATAGATACATTCTACACAAGCCGAACGCTTATGCCGATCGCGCCTCTCTATCGCTTGTTCCGCGCTCTAGCTTGCACGCTCGGCTCAGGCGAAACGTGACAATGAATCATGCTTTTTCGTGCGTCCAGCCAGCATTCATAGATTTATAAGACGTTATTACGTCAAAAATATCGATAAATAATACAAAGCTTTTTGCTTTTCAAGAGCAAAATTGCAGATAGATATAATAGTGAAATGAATACGCTATGATAACAATAATAATGTAGTCTAAAAAAAAAGATATGAATACCAAGAAACGACAAAGATTTTTTCTGTTCATTTTTGTCGAAGGTGGTTTGGTCAAAAAGAACACGCCACCTTCATCCATACAACATACAAACAAACATCTTACAAAAGAATAGAGAAAAAAACAGAACCCTGTCACTTTATGCCAATTTGAAAATGCTACGGAATAATTCAGTGAACATGCTTGCAAAAGCAGTAAAGTTACACATCAAAACCAGTACTATGATTTTAACGAGTAATTGGTAGTCGCAAATAGATTACACATGAATTCTCTCAAATCTTGGTAATAACCAACGTGTGTTAGTTATTTGATATACGGCTTGCAAGCAGAGTTAGTGCAAATATTATTTTGTGTAGATATATATCACTATGGTACCATTTAAAATATAAGTAATCCTATTATTAATATATTTTTCATGCAAATTACTTAAGCGAGTGCTGATTACATTTTAGTTTATATATCAAGATAATATATACAAAAATATTAATCAAATTGATCTGATCTGAGAACTATTTTGACGTGCGTTACAAAATTCGTTAGTACCAGAAAGATAATATATGACGTCATCATATACAGATACAGTTGTAAATAAAGTCGCGGGCGACTGCTACTAATAATAGTAATAACATAAGTAATAGTACATGATTCTGTGTACTTCCTCATGATAACGAATTAAAAAATTCGGTAGAACACGCGAGCACCCGTCGTCAAACAATCGCCACATTGACACAGAGGGAATCCCTCAGAGATAAATTACTTAGTTTAGACATCCGAACTCCATTGTCTGCCGTTGGATTGAAACTGTCCACCGGAGTGCGATTATACCCGGTTTTAAATTTATTCTCATACGATTCCAACAAGAAAATATTACCTCTATCGAGCATAATCTCAGTTCCGAGTCGCGAAAATGTATATATGATTATTTATTATAGCGATATATTATACTGCCGGCGTGTAAATTTTGCGGTGCTGAGTAACAGCTTCTTCCCGAGGAGAGGTGCGAGGTTAATCACCACGTCAAGTTATGCCTATTAACGATTTCATTCGCCAAGTATTTATGTCTTTATATATCTTCTATATTATAGTACCATACAAGAATATTTACAACTGCTCAAATATTAGTCGCGGGGTTTCAATCATTGATGATCGAATGTGTGGTTAATTCAAATGCGTAAATATACGTGATTTTGATGATTTTTTTTATACTTGTCCAAGTAATAAACCTCCATAAATACAGGTCCGGTTTCAGTTATAATTGAACTATACAAGCATTATTATTAAAAAGTTATATAGGTTCGAACCTTTAATGAGCTGGATCTTTTAGCGAAAGAAAACAATCTGATGAACACTAATTGCCGTAGGATTTATTCTAATGTCCGTCTGGCTAGCTACCACACTCAAATCACCGAACAAACACATATAGGTATGTATCGGCAGCATATTAAGGGCTATCCTTCGTTCTCTACATGTAGCGTATTCTTAGGCAACATTGTTATGTAGGAGGTTTTAGCGTGTTCTTGGAACATCATGTAATACATAATCTTATGCTATTTGGCTCTATATTTTGTAATATTGGTCGTGTTCGTGGTGAAATGAATGGGGAACAATATCACGGATTCTGATTTGCGACAAAAACTCCCTGAAAAGTTCTAACAAGGGGGCCACCATCTTGTTAATTCATTGAAATGATCACAATAAACTTGTAATATCATTTACCTACTCGCCAATGACAGTAATAATCTACTAGATGATTGGTTGCCAAAAAAATGTAATTTAATGTGAGATTTTTTTTTTATTGTAGCACGGCAAAATGACTGCTCTGTGCCTGATGGTAAGCACAGTACAATCCAAAAACAATTGCAACCATCGAGTGACACAATATCCATCGCCGGTCGCCGCTGTCATGCCGGCCTGCGAAGAGCTGGATATGCACAGGCTGATCCCGAAACGCGACCCGCAGAAGCGAATCACTATGACGGGCTTTTTCGCCATGTACATTGTGGTTGCGACCCAGTCGGGCTGTAAAACCCTACCACCCCGCTTTCGCCATTGCCTCGTTCGTTATTCAGCAGGGTGCACCACGTGCAGGTGAGGTTGGCTTGGATGTCTCAAGTCTTAGATGTTATTCGACACTCCATACACCCCAATCAAAAAATTTGTTATCAAACAAAATAAAGTAAAATGAATGTTCTAAAAGATTGAGAAACGATGTTCTAGATAAACATATAAGGGAACGTAAGAATCATTGGGACACATAAAACGGTCTGAGAGTCGTTCCGGTGAGAAGCGCGTGTCCCCGCATATCAAGCGTATTATTATAACGAGAAGTCTGAACTGCGAACGATTGAAAGCAGCGCGCCATCGGCAAGCTCCCACCCCACCGCGACCGCGGAGTTCATGTTGGGGTAGGTCTTCAACTCGTTTACCGTTCGCATATTTGAAGCGTGATTTCTCCTATTCCATTTAATTCGTGATATTCTTGTATATGTATCGTTACATTTCAAAATTAATCTAATCGTTCATATAACGTGTTTAATCTGTTCAAGATTTCCAATTTTTATACACCGAGAATCTGTTTTAAACTTGAAGTAAGAGCCACATATTTTTAACCTTTAGAACTTGCTGTTAATAAGGTTTTTAGTTTTTTTTTCATATTATAATTTAAGGATTTTGAAAAATAACGTAAAATATTGGGTTAACATTGGATTTAGCTATGTACTTTGAACATACATGTCCCAATGATTTATACAAGTGTTGTATTATATTTACTATATAATATACACCAATTTTGTAGTACTCGCTCTCTGCCAGAATAGCTTCCCAAGTTTCCTTATTTTTTTTCTTTATTATAAGTAATTTTAAATTGTTATACCTTAAAAGATATTCATTAAAATGTTATACTTTAAAGTCAATTCTGAACTAACGCAAGCAAAATTGTGGGCAAAAGCTAGTATTAGTACACTTTCTAAGTCACTGTAATAAATCAGATAATATAGTAAACATCACTTAAGAATATAGATTATCGTTCTTATTAGAGCACTCAACTAAGCACTCAACTAGCAGTCTAAAAATATGAAGGGGAAGGCTATTTATTATAGGTAATTTGATACGATATGAGTAATCCCTAAACACAAAAACTTTTTTTTATTTACATGACAAATAGCGTTTAGCCATGCTCTACATGAAGCAAATGGTATAATAACGAATCATGTCTACACAAAGAAATACAATAGTAACTTCGGGTTAACCCTATAATGTAAGTATACAACTTATAACGAACTAGTTTTGATCGCGGATTCGGTCGCGTTAATATAAGATTTTAAAAATAAATTACATTACATGTTACTCGCTGATAATTTTCTTTTCTATAGAAGAATTAATTATTAATATCGGTTAAGTATTTTTATTACATTACAAACAAAAAATCAAAACTTTATTCTTTATAATAGTCACTCACTGTAGATATATTAATTCCTGCATGTTTTCAATGAAATAAACTATTGTGACTATTAATTGTTCTTTTATTATACATACACATAGTTAAATATTATTTTTCGTGATTTGTTTTTCTTTACTGCGTTACAGATTTTAGATTATCCATACGTATTCTTATCTGGGTATTTGTGAAAAATACCTGTAACAAAAGAAAATAAAACAATTTTAAAACAGCTAGTAAATTTAAAGCGGTAACTATATAACTAATTGTATACTATATTTATATATAAATAGTCGGAGATAAAACAGATAAGTAAATAAGGGTTTTCTTTTTTACCTTCCTTTTCAAACGGTTAGGTAGTTTAGCCAAATGTAAGATTCAAAATACATACATGAAACTGTTAGTGAGTTGGTTACATGAGTACAAATGTGTAATTCACTAATGTATTTAGCTTAGCTAGTTTAACTTAAAAATATTCGCGATGTTGAATCCAAGGTAACAGTCCAAGCCGAGTTCGGTAACTTTGGCACCCTTGAGCTTGTTGCCAAGCGGACAAGTGCCTTAAGTGCTCGCCTTAGTAGCACGGTGAAGCTGTGAAGGCCCGTCAGGTCAATTGGCATAGTCAATTTGAAAAAAATACAGTGAAGTGCATTTTTCTTCTCTATTCCCAACCAACCAATTTTCATTGTTTTGAAACTATCGACGAGATTTTGTGCTATTAATTGAAAATAGTTTTTTTCTATACCGTCAGCGAGGCCCAAAGTATTTATTTGTAAGGCTCTATTCGTCAAAACTCACGCTCCTTACATCCACAGTCTACAATACTTAATAGTTTTTAACAAAAGAAAAAAAAGCTACACGTGTTAATATTTATATATTAACACTTGAAAAAACATTACACCTCTAATTGTGATCGAATTCCGACCACTGGTTAAAATAAAAACGCATTATTATATTTTTGTTTTATCCCAATATATTGAAGGGATAATCGATTTCTACCATACTAGAATTAACAAATATGAACAATACTAGAGTGAAACAAAAATGAATATCATTAAATATATATACGGTTTATGGTGAAATGGGATGTCGTAAGGTCCTATTTTGGTAACCGAGTGAGATGAGCGCGTGTTCCGGCGTGCACAGCGCAGCCCCGAGGGCCCGATCGATACCGCTCACGTGCGCTCCACGCGACCGCCACCCTTTGTTCTCCCGCTACTTATCGCGTACGACACTCTATATTAAGCGCCGCGCGATATTTCGCGTTTTCGACTGACAGCGTAATACTCCCCGATGTTGACGCACATTCTAATGGACAACGGAACATAAAATTAAACTGAAAACTGGGTAATTTCGACGATGCACAGTGGTTTGTCTCTATAGTGGAGGTTGGACAAAGGGAACTAAAAATATTAAAAGTTTTATTAAAACTTTTATACATTGAATACAGTTTTATTCAATTAACTATAACGTCCAATCTTAAAGTTTTGTAAATTTACGATTTTACTAAACGTCAAATCTTAATTAAAACGAGCGAGGTGACGAACAAAAACTAGTAAATACATACAGGCAGGTCGTAACATATAAAACATGTTTAAATCCGAACAAAGCTTACTAAATTCCGAGAAAATAATGATAGAACCTAAATCTGTCCTTTTAAGTGAACAATATTTTTTCAAGAAAAACGAGGCTTCGACAAAAAATATCTCGTTTCATCTAGCTTAAGAGGGATTCTGTTTAATAATAACAGCCGTTTGTATGAGAACTACCCGCGACTATAAGCGATCAAAAATAAACCTCGTCTTTTGATGATATCGCTTTATTAGTACAAAAACCGATTTAGAACATCGTTGTGTGGACACGAAAAATAAACTAAGGAGATTTAACTGGAAACAAATTCTGAAACGTATTTAATCCCTGTAGTAAACTCCGAAAAAATACCTAAGCTTTATTTGAAATAAAATAATGTCTAAACATTTTTGTTTAAAAAGCAAAGAACAATTTTGTAAATCTGTTTAGTCTATTCGCGCTTTTATTAGCGACTAGCAATTTCCCGTGACTTCACACGCGTTTACCATACAGTAATTGGGATATTCAAGTATTACGTAAGTAAATATTTATGTAATTTTTGACCGGCCCCTCCCCCTGTTCAGGAAAAGTAAGCAATGCGTTAACCCCCCTACTATACATGTATACAAGTATTTTTTAATCTGTTCTGGTTTCCTTATCGATTCACGGGCAGCAGTTAACAAGTGTAGAAATAAGGAATTTATAGTCTATATAGGAATTAACTTATAGAGGTTTACTACTACGATGGTAACCTAATAGATAAGACTAATCTCCTATCCTTTGTGTCAACAAAAATAAGAAAAATCAAAGGCATTTGGCTGCTTACAGGCAACTCCCTTCCGCTCTGTATAATCTGTATTTTTAATTTATATCATTTTTTCAATACAAATAACTTAAAATAAAGCAAAACATAAAATACTCTCATTTAATATTCTATAAGGAATGTTGATTTATTAAGAATTAAGTTTTAAATTTGTGAATTATAAGTTATATTTAAAAGATGCTAAATAAAAATAATGACACTTTATAAACCACATAGGGTTTAAAACAAAAGCAAATATGATAGAGTTATATAAGTTATAAGATTATAATAGTACATATAAGTTTTAGTGAAATTCTCACGTGTTCAATATTAAGGTAGAAGGTACACACACACACTCATATACATAAAATAAAACGAGTCAGATAGAGAAAAAAGCGCATGGACAAGGTATAACGCTTTTTTCTTACGTGACGATTTCTACCAGTTAATTTCTATCACAAGCCCGTTCAAGGAACTACCTTCCAAAAATTACGGTTAAAATAATATATCATGTAAGAAGCAACAAGTAAAACTACCAGTTATACTTCTAAGTTTAACTAAAGCATCAGGTACAGCCGCGGTATGAAAAACAACAGACTTAGAAAAGCCCGCGTAACCGTGACTCGACAGTGATGCGGCCGCCACCCTCTTCCTTTGTTAAGAACTATACGTACTCGATATGTATTAAAACTTATGTATAACCGAAAAATGATTTCCAGCCGAAACTGTAATCGAATATTCCGCTACATTTCTAACTTCAAAATAATTCGTTAAAAAATAACATTTAGTCTGAATTTCTTTTAATTTTGGAATTATTCGTTATTCGTTCATACGGAATTTTCATCTGCGGACATCGGATTGACATTCCACCGATAAAACAACTAGACTACAACGATTTCTAATAAATTATTGAATGCTGCCATTCAATTATCAGATTTTAGAGTGGTTACTATCAAAACGAGCTCTTTATCTCTTCCTCGAGTAACTCAGATTTATTGTTTTGTAGGATTTGAACCTACATAATATCCGAACACACAACAACGGCTCATCAATCCTTCAAAATTAGTACTTACTAGCTTCTGCCCGCGACTTCGTCCGCGTGAAATAGTTACTTTGGGCGAACGCTAACACGCAGCGGAAGCTCTCAAAAGAAAAAAGAACCCGATGTCGAAACATTATTCATTGGTGCTCCGCTCCTATTGGTCTTAGCGTGATGATATATAGCCTTCCTCGATAAATGAGCTATCTACCACTGAAATAGTTTTTCAAATCGGACCAGTAGTTTCTGAGATTAGCGCGTTCAAGCAAACAAAAGCTACAGTTTTATAATATTAGTATAGATTTGTCACATTCTATAAAGAAAGCGTGAATTTACTGTACTGTAACGGTGTATACTGTAAATTACACTGATGAAGAATTCCGTTTAGACGCACTGTAGAAAATCTCGCTATTGACAAATTGAGATTTCGACAATTGCCTTGTTATTCGGAGCCTATTCCTAGAGTAACTTATAATCTATTGAATAATCAAAATTCAATTAACCTAAGCGATATTGAAGCACCGACTGCGAAAATCAACCTCTTAGATCGACAATAGAGACGTCAGCCCGGTGCCGCTAACCCTCGTTTAGAATAATAAAACAATAATTAAAATCTGACATTTCATTAAATAGGACAGTCATTTCTATACGCAATTAGATATCGAAACGTCAATCAGCCGTTAACGATGTATGTAAGGCTTGGAGTACACATAACGTTGCGATGACGTAATAAAAAAGTAAAGCTTGGATTTTGTCACAATTCTAATATCATAAACGAAAAAAAAAAGTAAGTTGGATGCGTTTTTGTTATTCTTTCATGCAACTAATCAACGAATTTTGGTAAAACATAACAGTAATATAACTTATATTACACATTACAATAACATATAGAATGAATTTTTAAAGGGATCTTGGAATATCACGTAGTAGATTTTATATTTTATTCACAATCTTGTGTTATTTAGCTCTGTATTTTGTAATATTGATGGTCTCTGGCCATAAACTTCACCGGTATTCGGTTTACTTACTTATTTATACACACAATATAACATTGCCGTTTTTATAACAATCTTACGTAATATCTAGTGACTTTGTGACACAAGACGATGACACGCTAAGACCCTTGGCTACACATAACTTAAATATTGTACTTAAATTTATGAACCAGACAAGTAATAGATGATACCATACTATTCTGCTTAGGTCTACAGATTTTCAACTTAGATTTTGTACTTTAATGTATAAACCAGACAGGCAATAGATGATGCCATACTCCCCTGTTACGATTTTCTATGATAGTTTCCTTCAATAAAAGCTAAAGCTCTTTGTGAGATTATAACTGATGTCCAACTACGCTCAGACCGTACTATGTGACTTCATATGTGAACTCTATAATCCAATTATTCAGCATTAATGAGTCATTACATGGAGGATACTAAAAAAATGACTATAAATGGTTTTGCCTTACAAAACCAACAAAATTGTTTATACTGGCACTATGGAAAGCAATTCTACTAGATCAGATAATAAGTAAATATAAACATTACGGTTATCTCTCGACAGCTGTTTTCACATTTCATATCAAAAACCGGTTATTTTAACCGGTTTTGTAAACCGATAATCGATTTTCGATTTTTACGGTATATACTCGGTACGTGTGTCCGAGGCCTTAATTTAATGTCAGACTGTCCAAACGTAACAATTGAAATTGACCCGAATCAAAGGTGACGTTCGTTCGCGACCCGCGTCACTCGTTCAGCGAGTTCACTCTGTTCTATCTAACGGACATTATCTAAGACGATATTGTCTTTATCATTTATCGTACTCCTTGTTTGGGTAGTGATTCGATAAAGGTGTTTCGCTCCTCGTTCCCTTGATAAAACTTATTTATTTCCATGAAAAGGCAACAGCACTGTCGTTCGGTTGTGTGTAAAAACATTGGTCTTCGAAGATGAATTAGGTTTGCATTTATACTCAATCCAATTTAGGTAGCGAGCTAGAAACAAATATACGTAGACGTAGAATATAAAAGAATAGTATAATTCAAATGCAGACTAAACACTTAAAACGACTTTTTAATAGAAACGCGTGTGAAAAGAAATTGTAATATATCAGTGGCAAAATTTCAAATATCACACTTATAGCCTTCAGTATTAATTGTCAAAAACACTTATATTTCTAATATTACCAATTTGATCCCAATATATCAGTCATATTAAATTTCTTGTCAACCCTATGCTAACAGTTTATTGTATTAGAAGATTAGAAGCTTTATTATATTTTCTTAATATACGAAAAATTTGCGATTACGATTATTGGGTCTAGTAGTATACAAAAATGAGTAAATGTATTGTTAAGTATTTATATCACGAGACTACGTATAGTATAGTTTATGAGCATTCTCATATACCTACATATAATCTAAAGAAGTTTCACTTAATCAGAGCGTACACACTGACACACGCAATGTTTTTTATTTATTACAAGCTTTTGCCCGCGACTTCATCCGCGTGAAATAGTTACTTTGGTCTAACGCTCACACGCAGCGGAGACTCTGAAAAGATAAAAGAGCCCCATTATGAAACATTCTTCATTGGTGCTCGACTTCTATTGGTCTTAACGTGATGATATGTAACCACGCCTTCCACAATAAATGACCTATATTCATATCGGACCAGTAGTCCTGACATTACCGCGTTGAAGAAAATAAACTTTTCAGCTTTATAATATTGGTATAGACATATATAAATATACAGTCCCTTTAGGGAACTTAATAAAATAACATAAGTATGAAAGAATATCTATACTACTAATATATAAAGCTGAAGGGTTTGTTTGTTTGTTTGGTTGGTTGAACGCGCTAATCTCGGGAACTACTGGTCTGATTTCAAAAAATCTTTCGGTTTTAGATGGTTCATTTACCGAGGAAGGCTTTAGGCTATATATCATCACGCTAAGACCAATAGGAGTGGAGCGCCAATGAAGAATGTTTCAAAATCGGGCTGTTTGTTCCTTTTAGCCGCGTGTTAGCGTTAGTATTATATACGTTGCCATGGTAACGCGGTAACTTTCTATCGCAAACATTTTTAAAATTTATTTTTTGTTTCAAAATATTTTTTCTACGTTTGTTTTGTTCCCAATTTTTTATTTGTAATCTATAACATATTATAAAAATAAAGTGTTTGTATGTGAAATTAAAATAACAACTTTTTGGCGAATGTATATGGGATACAAATAACAAAACAATTTTTTTTTAAATCTTGTCGGTATTTTATTTTATTATATTTTGTCTGTCTGTTTGTTTGTTCCGGGCTATGCCCGAAACGGCTGGACCTATATAAACAGGAATTTTACCGGCAGATATCTGAAATTATAGCGGTTGACATATTCTATTTATTTGTTGAACAGTTTGTTAAACGTGCATCCGACCGTGTAAAATTTATCAAAAATATGTTGTCTATTGTAAAGAACCCGGTTAGACGTGTGCCTTACTGGACTTCAAGAATAAATATATATAATTGAAAGTCATATGTATATAATTTAAATTATATTATCTTTTTGGTCAATTTAGCGGCCATTTTGTTTTATTTACCACGCTTGCGTCTACATATCTACTCAGTAAGTATAGCAACGTATAACACTTACTTAATTATATCGACAATACGGGCATATTATACCTATATAATAAAAGATTTAACACATATTGTTCGATAATGTATAGCATAAAATTTTAAATACTTTCTTATATAGTCTAAGTGAGCACTGAGGGTGATATATTTATAGGTTTCAGGTATGTTGCTGACGATAAATCCCATCCCGTTCGATACACTGTTATTATTCACATATCTAATGTACACGTTACATGTTACAGTAGAAGGCGTGCGTGTCGTACTTACATATTTCTTGGAAAAAGCATCTCTGTAATGTACACACCTACTGATAATTTTACATTTCTTTAATACATTTTAAAAAAGCGCGTGCGAAGCCGCAGGTAAAAGCTAGTAATATATAAGTATAATAATATGTAAGACCATGGAAATGTTATTTTGGAAAATAAATACATTTCAAAATAAAGCAAAAGACAGACATCAGCAAAAGTTGCTGCAATGTTAAAATATTTGGAAAATTCATCATCGTTCCGACTAAATTTTGAAGAAAGATAACCTATAAAGATTTAAAATTAGAATTCAAAGGAAGAACGAATGAACGAACGAACGAATCATAAGGACGTGTCGTTTCGTACAAAGACGGCAAATCGAGGCTCATCGTTGAATAGGTTGTGAAATTGATTCTGTACAGTAGAAGCACTGAGATATAAATCAGTGGAAGATTAAAAATATTCAAGCTCTATGATTGAGCAATTCGTGACACAATTACGTACAGTTCAATGGGTTCTCGTGGACGTTATGATTTATTTGTTTTTCTTTTTCATAATCCTCTCTGTATCAAAGAATAATCGTAAACGTGTCAACAATAATTGCTCAAATCGAAAAGATTAAATATTTTTAATCCGTGTGAATTAACCGATCTCTTTGTAGTATTTTTAATAGCTTCGTGACGTTACGTCCGGAAATGACGCCCCTCTTTATGCAACAATTAAAAATGAACGTAACTCTCTATATTTTGTAAATTTACCTATATATCATGAAAAGATAAACCAGATCGAGTTTCTTTGCCGGTTTTTCTCGGGGTTACTGACTGACTGACTGGGTTGTTCATCCGAATCGGCGGTACCTCAAGCTGGTCAAATCTGTCCAAATTGGACAGACTCTTCAGCTTTATAATATTAGTATAGATAAAGAATAGAAACAATACCAATACCAAAATATACGCTAACTTAATCACAAATACAACGACACAGAATGTTCTAGAAACATTAATGTAACCTTTACATAAATAAACAAATACACAAACAATAAAGGCCGAGGGTTCCGTCGGTCACATAATTATCTCCAAATTGGGATCAGTCACGTAAGATCATCTTACTCGGTCGGTAGTTAGATTTGAAAGGTTTCTATGGTAACGAGGCTCATTACACCGCGTGCATACATGAGCCTTCGGGCCGTATAGTTCCGTTAATAAATTCAGAACAGGATTAAATATACTTTCAGATATTATTTTCAATATTATGACTACGTCCCTTATTATTTTAATGGCTACGTCTGGGAATCGAGATAGCGAACAATACCATAATGGATATTTATTGTAGTTATATTTACATTCCTTTCGGGTAAGAATATAAGATACATTTTTACGGTATTGCTATTATCTCGGTCTTTTGACGTTTGGAAAGTGCTTGTAGATGTTTACTCCGGTTGAAATGAATTCCATTTCAATACACTCACCTACTTTATCTCATTTATGCTCATGAACGAGTCTGTATATTTATCACATAAATACAGCTATTATCAGAACAATCGATGGGTAAAGTCGCCAAAATTCTCACTTACAACACAAAAATGACATAGTAACTGTTTATGTTACAATAACATCAATGTAAAACAAAAGCAACCAATTTTTTTTTAGGTTGAAATTCATAAAGAAATAATTAAAGAACATAAAACCAGTAATATATAATATTTTTGCAGCATAACTACTTATAATTAATTACCTTATATTGAATGTGGTTTAACGTCAGATTTATCGAACTTAAAAAAAATAAGAAATTATAATTATAACATTTTATGTCAATGAACGACGCTGTACTTCCTCCTAAAATCGGGAATCCTAAGTAGGGTTTTAGTTTATATTTTTTTAATTAAAATTGTCACGTAACAATTTATGATTTGGAAAAGCTATCGAAATAATCACTTTGCAGGTTCCAACTATCGGGTGAGTTATAATATTTGAGTTTCTCTTAAAATTGATGTTTTGATATTACTTGCTCCAGGCAATAATGTTAATTTCGTCGGCTTAACCCATATACAAGTTATTTTTAATAATTATAATTTGTGTATCTTGTGATCGTGATTATCTTCACAAAAGCGCATGGAATAAATGCGAACTTCAAACGTTACTTCTATGAACACGGATTTCTAAGATACAACTCAATGCTAGGCTCCTTCTAATATCAAGTAAAATGTCGTAAATTTACATCTAGGCCAAATATGGGCATAGTATGAGGTAAGTTTATGCTAAGTCGTGGTGGTGTAGTGGTTTGACCGGTAGAATATCAATCCGATGTCCGCAGGTTCGAGATCCGAAACGTACCAACGATTTTTTCGGAATTTGTCTACATTTCCTAATTTAAATTGGTAGCACTATCGGCTGACGGTGAAGAAAAACATTGTGAGGATACCTGAACCTGAGAAATGTTCTTGTAGTTACTACTGTATGTGGGAAAAAAATAGAACTGTGGATTTCTTAGTTTAACATCGCCATTACGTAGAGGTGATTATGCTCATACCCTCTTTCGGGAAGAAACCTATGGCCCTGCAGTGGGTCTCTTACAGGCCGATGATGATGATGATTAAGTTTTTTTTAAATTATAGAACGGCAATGTGACTGCACTATGTCTGATGGTAAGCACAGTTCAGTCTAAAAACAATGGCGACCACCGAGCGATGCACTATCCATCGCCGGTCGCCGCTGTCATGTCGGCCTGCGAATAGCTGGATATACACAGGCTGATCCCGAAACGCGACCCACAGAAGCGAATCATTATGACGGGCTTTTTCGCCATATACATGATGGGTGTGACCCAGTCAGGCTCTAAAACCCTACCACCCCCTTTCACCATTGCCTCGTTCGTTATTCAGCAGGGTGCACCACGTGCAGGTGAGGTCGGCTTGGATGTCTCAAGTCCTATGATGTTATTCGACACCCCTTACACCCCAAAACCCTTTGCTACACCTTTGATTTACTACCACTTTCCAATTAAAATTCTGTCGTCAAGTTTCTACGACTGCTGTTAATTTTGTATTACCGGTTTCAACCTTACCATCATTTAACATATAGGTCGACTGTACACTATAAAAATGTATACCAGATACATTAATGCAAATTATTTACAAACGTAAGAACAATTTTAGCACGTGTCACATAAACTCGGCGGATGGCTATCATAGCCCTGGAGTGACATCGTAACGGTGCACAGGGTTGCACTTGAAAGTTTAATGAACACAGAGAGACTTGATTAAGTGCGGCTTCTTTTGTGAGATCCGTTGAGGTCTCAATACTCTTATAGCAAAAAAGAACTCTTTTAGTCAATATAATTTTTTTACAATTAAAAAGCCTTTGAGTAATAATAATAAACGTCATTATTCGAAATGTATTTCTTAGAACATTTCGTTGTAGCTATGTCTATCTGGAATTATTCCAAAAATACATTATGTTTGTATTAATGTTTGAGATTCTTGTTTAACAGCAGTTTGAGGTTACATTTTATAACCTACCCTATTTTTTTCTAATTTCATTATATTTATTAGAATTTATTGAAATGCTTATAATAGTGACAATTATTTTTGTTATTAAATATCAAATAAAATGATTGTTTGAGATATATTTTTATGTAGAAATAATTTATTTATGTACAGAGAGATTTCGATTATTCTGCTTTAAAAATATAATATGTTTTATTTAAATTATTCATATAGAAAAATAGATATAACATGACGTTGATGGTTCCTCATGAAATTAATCCTCACAGGCGGCATGCAAAACATACCCATGTCAATTGATATTAACACGTGGATAGGTCCCTTGTGTACAAACCGATGTAAGCCACAGTAGACACATTAGACATATACGGTGTTATTATATAAAAGTTAAATACGTATTGAACCCTGGATTTAAAAAGGTGTCATATTAAATGCACCGCGGTCGCTGAATGTTCGCCATCGTGTTCTTTTGTCTCGCTTTGGTTACGTTAGGTTGGACTAGTGAAAAAGGATAACGCCAACTTGCCTCGGGCGCGCGTGGTGCATTTATTAGGAAACTTTTTTAAACCAAGTATATAATACATATTTTAGTTTTTTGTAATAACACGGATACAATTTAGGCACATTAGTAGTAAAAAAAATAGATTGCACTCATAGTGATAAATCTAATTCTCTTATTCTCCCTTGAAATAGTGTCATATCTTTAATTTGGGATCTCATCTCACAGCACAGTTTGTTACAGAATTTTTCCAGTACGACAATTCACGTAACATACATCAAATAGTTTTCTGTCTCATAAAGAGAATAATAGTATTTAAACTAATATAAACTTATCATACAGTGAACACTTATTTCGTCATAATTGTAATTATTGTTTTTTTTAACTTTATTTTTGGCAACCAATGTTTTAGATTATTACTGCCATTGTCGAGTAATTAATAGTATTACAAGTTCTTAATTCATTCCAATTTTGGCAACCAGTGAATATCGATATTACAAGTTTCTTAATATAATTTCAATGAACTAACAAGATGGTGGCCATCTTGTTAGA
Source organism: Antheraea pernyi (assembly GCA_015888305.1). NCBI lineage: Eukaryota > Metazoa > Arthropoda > Insecta > Lepidoptera > Saturniidae > Antheraea > Antheraea pernyi. The sequence continues at coordinate 465,979 of MU158851.1, forward strand.
ACTTTCCATAGAGTTTTTGTGGCATCTCAGAATTCATGGTCCGTGGTTTTATTTTACATTCACATCACTTATGCACAATAAAGAAACGATATTACATAAAACACCACAAATTTTACACAATATAAAGTCAAGTAACACAAGATTATGAATAAAATATAAAATCCTCTACATGACAGACCAAAATCCCGCCAAAAACTCCCCATTATTGATTTATAAATACGTAGTCTTTTTTTCAAGAGGTACGTTTTTCAATACTAAAAAGTAATTAACATCATTCACCGTATTCAAAATAACCTAAAGATTATGTAAAATAACTAACGTAGTTTTTTCTGTTGTTCTGACGTTAAATGATTATGTAGTCCAGGATGGTAAACACGCTAAACATAGAGAGAACAGGCTCTCATGTGCAGCTGACGGAATATACATACAGTTGCTTAACGACAGAACTTATTCAATACTAGCTGTGCCCGCGACTCCGCGTGGAACCTGATGTAAAAACCAATGACTAATAAAATGATCTGAATATATTAAATCAATTTATTTATCTACTTTTCTCTCGTACTTAAGTCGCGACATCATTAGAATTACAATAACTTTTGATAGTGAACCGTTTTAATAAAAAAAAAACTAAATGTAACTGGAAGATATGCTTTATGACTTTCTTTAAAAGGTTTTATCATGAAAGCAGTACTTTAGCAGTGATGCGTGTGCATACAAACAGACAGACAGACATTTCTAGAAATAATTAAAATGTATTTTATTTCTTATTCCTAAACACCTGCAACATTTTTTTAAATCTACAAGATGGTAGATTTACATTTTTATTATATGTAATTAATAAATAGTGATTGTTAAGCTCGGCGGTCATAACCCCCGTTGTTTACCTTGAATACGGCCTATCTCAGTACACATGCCAAATAAATTAACGGCGCGAAGGTCGGCAGTTATTTTAGTGAAAGCAACACATAATATGCGTTAACCGAACAGATAACGTAACGTTTCACAAAAATACATTATATTTAGAACGTTATTCGTTTCACCTCTGCGATCGGTGAAAGTCAAATAGAACGGCATACTCCTGCCAAAGTTTCAGTGGACCAGGAAAATTATATTAACTGCATCTCATTTTTCACTACGGATAGTTTTTTTTTTTTATTTAATACACATAAGCCTATCTACATCCTTGTATCATTCATAGGTTTCATGTGTCCAGATCAAATTAGAATCTCATATATGTTTTTTTATAATTGAAAATAAATACGCCGCAAGACAGTAATCTAATTTTCCTTCGAGATTTTCTTTAAAATAAAAGAACAGGCAAGAAAATCAAATGTATGGCATAACTTGGTGGTACCCGTATTTTTGTATTTTGTATATTTGATAAGAACTAAGTTTACTATCGGTTTTCTACTTTTTATTCTTTAATTTCAATTTCGTCATTACTATTGGACCTCCTCCTTTTTTCAGATATTAAGTTACCTCTATTACATATAATCATTATTACTTAGGCCCTTTTTTTTGGTACGTCTGCCGCTATTGTTGGGGCGGCACGAGATCTCTATAGACTTCATCGTGCCGCCCCAGCGGTTGGCCCAGCAGCGAAAGCGCCGCCGCCAAGCCCCGTCTTGTTAGGAGAGTTATTACTTAGGCCCTATGAAAAAGATTTACGAAAAAATAAAATCGGTAAATAAAAGACACCACAGGGTGGAGGGTATACGCTACATTAATTTATGTATTTTGTTATCAACGAGAGTTAATAAAAAACTTCAATTGATTCCAATAAATAAGTGTAATTAAATCTAGTAGTGGAAGAAAGAAAGAAAAAGTTTTTATTTTGGGAACACATCATATCCACAATATATATTAGATGTACTTATATATATTAGATATAAATTAATTAGAAATGTCCAACAACAGCAACCCTATTCAGCTACATACTGCAGTACAACTGAGTTTAGATTAGTTTTATCAAATAAAGTCTTTCAGAGCCGTTCTAACACCCTGTATGGTACACACCCATAAAGTATGACAGATTTTGAATAATCCACCATATACATTGGTGTTAGGTAAAGACATGCGTACAAAGAAACGCGAACGCATGAATTAAGCTGAATGGGCCGATTTAATTGCATAACATCCTATCGGCCATTTTGGTAACTCTTATGCCTTTCCTATTTTTTTAAAAAGCAACTCTCGCAAGGTTTTTTTTATACCATAGGAGGCAAACGGACAGGTGGGTCACTGGATGTTAAGTTCTCACCATCATCCATAAACAATTACAACAACAGAGGAGTCGCAAGTGCGTTGCCAGGATGCGTTGGGGGAGGGAGGAGGGGGAGAGGGGAGGTGGGCCTCCGGCGCTCTCACTGACCGAACGAAACGCAACAATGCAAGCACTGTTACTTCACGTCGGTGTTTCTGTGGGTCGGGTGGTAGTACCCCGAACGAGCCGACCCATTCATGCTGACACCAGTAATAGCTTCAGCGTGGCTCTACCACCTAAAGTAAACAATGTTGCTACCACATACGAAAATTCGAATACAATTTAAGAAACTGTCAACCTGTGGTGCTTTGCCAAGTCTCCAGTACTCACCCAAATCAATCTGCTGAGTGAGTACTATTATCTAACAATTGGGTTGGAAGGTCAGATGACCAGATAGACCTCTTATCATCTTACCTTTCCCAGGAACGCAGCGATCGTTTGTTAACACGTTCCCTGCCACTTACACCACCGGTCATACACGTTGTACTTGATCTTTAAGTTCATGTACACTATACATGTACACTATATATGTACACTAGGTACACTATTTGATAACTACAGAAAACGAAAGAATTACTTGTGTCATGTTATGTACTATGTTATAACGTAATATTGTATGATACTACGTCTATTTTTAATCAAAATATCAAATGGCCTGAGGACGTGTCAGGCAAAAATAGCTTGGAACCAATCGTGTTAATCAAATTATCGCAATTAATAAACTTATGTATTAAATAAGTAAGTTTAAATTATAATGCTTAGTTACAAATACTCATTAACAGGGACAATTAGGACTGCTACCTTTGTACGACAACGTAAAGGATTTTGATTCACAAAGGTATGAAAAAATGTACATTCTATTGAAACATAATCTTTTGTAAAATATCAATGAAGAGTGGAGAAGTAGGTTTTATCGTTATGGTATATGTAGAACCCGGATCTATATACACATATGGTGAATATTAAAACCAATTACGTCATACAAATATATTTTTTTATTTAATTATCATGTTATAGGCTTTTATTTATAAGGAGTTAAAATGTATCATCGGCTTTGAATACAGATCCCAATGTAAAGTTCAAACAATCACTGATTTGATATGTTATACGAAAAATTACGATTATATCTGTCTAGTCTCCAATAATTTATATAAAATAATTTCTATATAAAAGAAAACATGTAGAAATAAATATTTTTCACTTTATTTATTTTTTTAATAAAATACTTATGTACACTATAACGTTCATAGTATTTTTATTATAAAATCTTGGTATCTCTGTGCTCGTGTAATTTTTTTAAAGATATATATTCAATAAACTGAGGTCTTATAATTCTTGTCCAGCACGCATTTCATTAGGATTTTTTGTACTACATAAAAAGTAGTTGAAAAATAAATAAAAAATAACAAGAAACTTTTAATGTATCGTAAACTCTTTAATGTACGTAATATATACGAAAACAGAACAATTCATTCACAGGTTACCCGTTCTAAAAACAAGAAAAAATAGGAAAGCTAAAATAAATGTAAATACTGGAACTGTAAAATAGTTCTTTAACAGTTTCATTCAGTAATAAAATTGTATACAAGCACGTGAACGTTTTGTATGACTCCATTCATCTATAATCTAGTCAATTGCAATTACTAGTTCTTTTTGGATATAAGAGTAGAGGAAGACCGAAAAAAGGATGGATGGATTGTGTGAAAAATAATATGTGTGATAAAAGGTGTGATGGCTGAGATAACATCTGATAGGCGAGCGTGGAAAAGGAAAACATGTTGTGCCGACCCTACTTAGGTGTGATAAGGGTAAGAAGATGATGAGTTCTTACACGCAATTACGCTAGCATGAATATCGACTATCTAGGTGAAAAGTGCCCTATATCATTTTCTGTACTCCTGGTAAGGCATATGCAAAGTTTAATATCAATCGGTTGAGTAGTTGAGTCGTGAAAGCGTAAAAAACAAACAAAAACATATTGTAATTTATATTATTGATAAGGATTCAATTGTTTTAATTATTTGATTTTTGGCAAACAATGTTCTAGTAAATTATTACTGCCAATGTCGAGTAGGTCATGATATTACACAATAACCAAACTATATTACGTAAAACACCACCTTACTACAAAATAAAGAGTCAAGAAACACAAGCTTATGAATCTTTATATATACATTTCTTCTGTACGTGTGTTATGTCACTGAACTCCTCCTAAACGGTTGGACCGATTTTGATGAAAATTCGTGTGCACAATTGGAGCCGGTAGCTGGCGCTTCGGTTGACTTTTAGGATTTATTTTTATTATCAAGATTGGACAACGTATAAAAAGCACTATATGACATTCCAAGATCCAGCCAAAAACTCCAATTCAATCGTTTCGCAAAGTACAACAGCTTCAAAATGGATATTGTAGCTGAAATAAATTTTAGGTCGATTTTGAGTGTTTCGTGCATTTGTCCACCGCGTCGATCGAAGTACGTTCCAATCTCAGTTCGAAGTCGAATAAGCTTGTCTTTTCGGGTGAAGGACTACATCGCGATAAAACCATAGCGTGTTGGTACGACTTCTTCTAAGCCCGCCTAGGTAGCCACCACCCTCTAATTGAAAATCATTGGCCAAGCATCTATAGATGTATCCCGGCAATTGATAACCAGTTCACATCTACGTTTAGCGTGTTTACCATCTCAGACCACATCGTCATTTAACATCAGATCAGATTGTGGTCTAACGCTAAGTCCTACAAAGTCCATGTATATGGCGAAAAAGCCCGTCATAGTGATTCGCTTCTGCGGATCGTGTTTCGGGGTCAGCCTGTGCATATCCAGCCTTTCGCAGGCACGGCATGACAGCGGCGACCGGCGATGGACAGTGTATCAGTCGTTGGTCGCCATTGTTTTTGGACTGTACTGTGCTTACCATCAGGCACAATGCAGTCATTTTGCCGAGATACAATAAAAAAAAAAAGTACAAAAAAGAGTATAAGAAATATATTCTTTTATATTCCTCTATGTATATACTAGCGGGCCCGACAAACGTTGTACCGCACTGATTATAAAAAAAATTCTTGACAAATTATATACCAAAACGTTCCTCGTGAATCACTTTATCCACTGGTGAAAACCGCTTGAAAATACGTTCAGTAGTTTTTGAGTTTATTGCGAACAGACAGACAAACAGACAGACGCGGTAGGGGACTTTGTTTTATACTATGTAATGATAATACATATTCGAGATTGACAAATTCTAACAAAATTGTACCAATCACCTTACTCGTTGTCATATCTACTAAGTGCCTCTACTTTCAGATGGCTTTTATTCCATCAATTTCGTTATATGAATGTTACACTGTATTAAACGTTAAAAAATTATAATATATGGTAGATTTTCGACCAATGAACGACCTTAGACAAACAACGCCAATTATAACTCAGTATTGGTCACCATTATTAGTGCTAAATATCTTCGTCTGATCGTCTATCGTCTTGAAATTGATTGTAAATAGAGCATATTTTTTATATATTAATACCAAAAGTATTTCCTGTATATTATTTTATCAATCGCTTACAGATGATTGTGATTAAAGAAAATCCCGAAATAGAACCGATACCCTTAATCCGATAAAATATATACAGGAAAACTAGGTTGGTAAATCAAAACGCATTACCCGGACACAGTAACCCAATTATCTACGCGCATTTGAACAAGGAAAACTGCCTCACGTCGACTACTACGTGCTGGATGAAAGCTATCGCGATTTGGTTGTTATTTCAAAGTTGGATTACTGTTCTTATATCACATAGATCGTGAGTTTCTTCTTTCTAATGAACATTCCCTTTTCAAACACTGATAAACTAATTATCGAAGACTAGTTAAACCTGCGACGCGTTGCTGTGTCTCCGTTAATGAAAAAGAAGATTTAAAATAAAAACGTAGCGCCATTTATGAGATATTTATAACAGTCGATTATACAGTTTATAAAACTTATTACAATTAATGACATAATAAACAACACTGACACTCATCTAATTTGCAATTAAAACATATTGATGAGGTTAGTCGCAATATCAATTATTCTATCTCTCAACTTGGACCAAATTATACCATAAATGCCAACTATTATAAACATTAGTTGAGTAGTTTCAAAGTTCATCGAGGTCAAACATCATGACACTCGATTTTTAAATATGAAGATTGTAGTGGTATATTAAATGAAAAACACACAGAGACCGATTACAATAAATACTCCAAAATTTTTTTTTATCAAACCACTGAACATAATTCATGTTTACTTTTGCAACAAACAGATTCCAATTTAATATTTGAAACAGAGATACAATATATTACTGCCAACTTCAAATACCCAGAGCAATTTTAATAATCTCCGTTACTATTCTTATCGCAAGTGTTATAAATTCAGTTTCTACTCTAGAAGCGAATAACACATGGAGTGCTATTTTGATTCCATTAAGCAGTTTAAATCGCGATTAAATCAAAGTTACGACCGGTAACTCCTCAGTAGCGTATTGAAATCAACAAGAAGTCATACGCCGCGACACGATGGGTCTGCGCGTGGCGTATCATTCGCACTTTCAGATTGCGATGATAGGCGTAGTGGTGCGCGGGTCAATGACCGTGCGCGGGCGCTCGCGCTCTCTCGCGGAGCCACTCAGCGCGCACGCGCTATAAATACACGATGACGTCACTTGTTTATCAGCGTACGCAAGGTTACGCGCCGAGCGGCCACACGAGTCGGTTCGACCGACCGCGGCCTGCAACAAATTCTACATTTTCAAATTTCTAATTCACCACAAATGCGTATACGCGTACCGTACTACGAGTTCTACTATCTTCTTATTTCTTTTAGAACTAAAATGTCTCCTTTTTACTTAATTGACATTTGAAAGTCTGTATATTCATTTTTATATGTACGCAGTGCTCGGAATCTAGCCTGAAACGATAAACATTTGTAGAATGGGTTGGACTTTTGGGTGATGAAAAACCTCGTATTCAACTGTAAAACAATGATTTTCGGTAGCTATGATATAGAATTTTCTTGTGAGATTTATGTTTCTTCGACCATATATTCATGTGAAACGAGTAGTGTTAAAAAAACGCTTGCAACAACAATACTTAATAAAAAATAACTGAGATAAATGTCATAGACCCTGGTTTACTAGATAAGACATGTGCGTAAAGCGCGTGGTATGATAAGCAATAAAAATATAAACATGAGCCGAATTGAACGCCTTCGAACCAAAACGACAAAACGATTGCTTTTGTAAGTTTTAAATTCATACATACATACATATATATATGTATATCTAATGTCATTTGTTTATCTGCGCTTATTTCTGAAACAGCTAAACAGGTTCTAAAGAAATTTTTAGTGACTTACAGACGACTGACTCTTCAGATCATTATTTAGACTACATATCATTGAGCTTTTCCCTACTAGTTAAGCAGGAAGATGAAATTTAACATAGATAACTTAAAGTCGGTAAACAGACTACAGAAGTCAATATATAGACAAAAAATTACGATGAAAAAGAAATAAAAGATATTCCATAATCGACTCAGATAAAACACGTATTTCCCATAACCAATAACCGTTTAGATACACGAGAGCGAAATCACCTACACCAGCTATTATGCATAATAAGTTTGAAAGTGCGTCTATTTGAATATTTAACAATCAGTCACACGCAAACATTTCGACGGATTCTAATGAGATTAGACATAGAACTCAATTACGACGTAGAGTAGAACGTTACGTAGTTTATTGTTAAAGTTTTAAGTTTAAATTTTAAAAATTATAAGCACTACTCATTCAGCGATGCGTGAAATTGAGCAAGCGGTGTGATGCGCATGCGCAAGAAAGTAATGTTTGCTATCTCACTTATATTAAAATCACATTAAATACTAGAAACGAAAACAAATTGGTCATTCCATGTTTCAGGCTCACTAAGGCCAGAAACAGTTTTTTGGATAATAGTGTTAGGTCTTATAACAAAGTCCCAAAGCACATTACCGATTTGCCGGATAGTGAGTTCGAGCACCATGTCGAGCTGGTTTTGATGTGTAAATGTTATTAGAAAGTGGATCAATACATAAACTATGGTGACGTCTGGAAATGACGGCCCTCTCTGTGTATCCACTAAGCACCAATGTAACTATCTATGTTGTGTAAAAATATATAACATGAAGAGATAAACCAGATCGAGTTTCTTATCGGTTCTTCTTGATGACTGAGCTGTTTGTCCGAACTGGTGGTAGCTTTGACGTTCAAAAGCGCCTTCTCAGGACCTAAATGGAATATATATTTTTTTATTTTAATTTGAACTATTATACTACTGGTGTAAGTGGCAATACATCGAGTATTATCAATCTACGGGTCAAATATGAACAACGTCTAATTTTTACGCTTATCACTCTCACATTTTCACCAATAATAAAATAGTTTGGCACGTGTAATATATACAAAGTTATTGGTGCGCTTGTCCGTGGCGTTGTCTGTCTCACAACACCCGGTTATCTGATAGAATACAGTTCAGTTCCACTTTTACACGGGTGCACGTATAAATTTGTACGAAACCATTTGCGTATAGTCGTAACCGGCCGGATTTTAATGTGTGCGATGACCCCGAAAAATATATCGCCACTGATACAGAAACTGTGTTGTTTTGTTGAGTTTTAATTCGTTAAAAGCATTAAACTCATTATCCCGATGGTTACATCTCCGTTGTTGGTAAATTGTTAATTCTATAAAACTTAGATCTCGTCTCTGTAAGAGTTTATAAATAATCAAGTAATTTAAATATAATTATATATATTTAAATTACTATTATATTTTATATATATAATTATATTTTTC
>MU158851.1:475198-559122 GCA_015888305.1 Antheraea pernyi
ATTGTTTTTGGATTGTACTGTGCTTACCATCAGGCACAGTACAGTCACTTTGCCGAGCTACTATAAAAAAAAATATATATATATTTAAAAAAAACACAATGCCATTGGGGAACTAATCGCTTATAATACGGAGATAATCCTAGAGAATATATTTCCATAATACCATAATAATTTGCTTTGTACGTTTGTTTGTGTTTGTATAAACTCGTTAGATGGGCAACTTAGCAAAAATATGACTAGTTTATTTCATCGTATGGCTAAATGAAGTATCCATATATTATTTTATCGATTTTTTTTCTCGAACTGACTACTCTATAGGCCTAGCAGGGCCTTAACAGCTTAACCGGACTACTAAGGCGAACACTTAAGGCACTCAGTCGATTTCATTTTGAAAACTAGCTCAAGGGTGCATCACACAACTCGACGTGTGCTATTGCCTAGTTAATGCAATACGCGACCTAACTGAGCTAACCTAAGTTACATATTCATACTTATATAAGTTATTGAAAAATTTTGTATGTGTACCAGGCATACATACCTTACCTCACATACACACCTCAATAACTCATATATGTATTTCGTGTCGGTTAATTTTTTCTAAACTAATTCCGTTCGATAAGGGAAAATAATAAAACCCTTCCACTTTCATGTGCAAGCATGTATGCGTGAACGTGTCTGGAGGTGATATTTGTAATTATTTTATCGCTATTTTTCGCTGAGGTTCGATTTATGTGGAACAGTGCAGCGGCTAGAAATTTGTTACTCTTTAGCAACACCCGGAGAGGACGTGCAGCTGAAAGTCCGGTGACGCTTTGAAGACCTTGCCAGGTCAATAGCGTAGTCAGTTCGAGAAAAAAAAAGCACGTGCAGCGGAATGAGATATTGGCAGAACTGACACAATGACTTTTAGATGTTCAGTTGCAATTTTCTTATATTACATTGCATTATATGATATTTACTCTAATACTTTGTCTTATCTTTTCGTTATAAAACATGCATTAAAAATCAAAACTTTTGATATAAAACAAAAAATAAACACTAAACTGATATATTTCGAAAGTTGTAACATTAAAGGAGAAAGGGATTCCCTGGCAACAATGATGAACGATATACTGCAAATGATTGTCCTTGCAAGGGCGGTGCCAGGAGTAGGGGGGTGGGTGAGTGGGGCGGTGTGTGCGCGGATGCCGGTGGGCGCGGCTGCCGTGACGTCACGAGCCCTGCGGTCGTCGACCCAAACAGCTGACGGCCCGGCCGAACCGCTACCTGTATACGTAATGCCATCTGACGTAAGAGATCCGACTAATTAAAGGTCTTTATATGCCACGAGTGTTGCTGATGTTTCGAAAACGGAATCTAAAAATCTACCTTCTCCTTTGCAATGTGTTATTTTTATTCGATACCTTTTTGAGTCTTCGGCTGATATTTTAAAAACCGGAGTCGTCGTCATATTTTCCCTTATAAAATACAAATCGCACTAATACATCAGTAACCGTTTTCGGAAGATATCTAGGTGCCTGTGACCTGAATGAAAAACACGAAGCAACAGATTGCTGATAAACCCAATTCTATGAATTACCATTTATATTAAAATATATAAAATGATTTTTACACAATAAATAGTTGTGTTTATTTGCAGATAGATTCTTTTTTTCGAACTGTAGGGGTGTAAGGGGTGTCAAATAACATCTAAGACTTGAGACACCCAAGCCAACCTCACCTGCACGTGGTGCACCCTGCTGAATAACGAACGAGGCAATGGCGAAAGCGGGGTGGTAGGGTTTTATAACCTGACTGGGTCGCAACCACCATGTATATGGCGAAAAAGCCCGTCATAGTGATTCGCTTTCGCGAGTCGCGTTTCGGGATCAGTCTGTGCATATCCAGCTTTTCGCAGGCCGGCATGACAGCGGCGACCGGCGATGGATAGTATATCACTCGGTGGTCGCCGTTGTTTTTGGATTGTACTGTGCTTACCATCAGGCGCAGTGCAGTCATTTTGCCGTGCTACTATTAAAAAAAAAAAAACTGCCTACGTTATTGACCTGACGCACACTCACATTTTCACCGGTCTAAAGATAACTTCATCATCATCTTACTCTTACCCCACATAAGCAGTCTGTACAACATATTTTCCTCTTCCACACTCCACTGTCAGATGCCATCACAGTATTCACACCTTTTATACACATATCATCCATTACAATCCATTCATACCTTTTTCGATCTCTCCTCATTACATGTCCATATCATGCTACCCTATTACTCCTCAACTTCTCCGTCACTTGAGCTATTTAAAAACTTCCTCTAACATACTCATTCCTTATCTCATTCATTCTGATTATACCAGAATCTCAATATTCATATCTCCGCTAAACGTAATCTTCTCTTATACGATTCTTTGGTAACCCAGTACTCAGATCCAGACAACATATCTTATAATAGTTTTATGTTCCCGTCACAATTCCCGTGAGTTTCTAGAGTATTCGTGTGCCACAAACTACCCCAGACTGCTTTCGCCAAAATACCTTGTCCATTTCTATTAATTTCTATACAAGTAAATATTTATTATTGTACTATGAATAGGTAGGTTATAACACACATATGTAAATGAAACGCTAGAAATCTGATATTCGATAAACTTTTTTTTTGTTCAACTTTTTAGACACTATGTCTTTGTTATCTAGTAAAAGATATCACGATATCCTAATTTGATATAAAATTACAGGAAACTGCTATTTTATAATTAAGCAAAACAAAGGCTAAAAAAATTTAGTAGGTAAATTATATTACTCTTTTATTTTCTTTTTAATATTCTTTCTTCTTTATAAGTATAAGATACAGTCGTGGGTATAATGGAAATTATTGTAAGTAGCAAGTAATTTGATCGTAACATTTCGTATTTATTTTTATGAATAGTCCTCAAACGTATTTTCTTTCTTTCCTAAGCGTAACTACATGAAACGTGTCACAGAGTCGCAATTCTATTAATTATCATAATAAAATTTCCTCATGATACATTAACGCCTACACAGAGTCTTAATTTGACCTTTGAAGATGGTCCTAATGCGAGATATCCCGTAATTTGAATAAAATAGCTCTCAAGGTCTTAAACATTTGTAAAGAGACCCTGAAACCGTCTAATTCGAGACCTCAGCAAAACCGTCTCCTCGAGAGGACGAAGTTCCTAAGTCGGGTTCCGCAAGTGATGGTAATGAACGTTGGCGGTCTGCCATAGTATGATTAATCTCAGTTTATTTCCCGTGAGACAACACTGCCAGAATTTTACGGAAACATTCATCTTAGTTATTCAATTTGTTTTATTTAAAAAGACCTATATTACACAAAAAAACATACTTTGTTTTATTAACAACACATACGTACATTCTACCAAATTAAATGTAGATGTTTCATTAATTCTATCGTAAAGTTACCGCTTATTTATTATTATACTTTCTTTATTGTATTTTTAACAAACAATCTTCTAATACATTATTACTGACTTTTTTTTATGGCGTGGGTGGCAAACGAGCAGATGAGTCACCTGCTGTTAAGTGATCACCACCGTCCATGGACACTAACAACACCAGAGGAGTTGCAAGTACGTTGCCACCCATTGGGGGGCAGGGTTAGGGGAGGGAGAGGCGATAGGAGAGGGGAGAGGAGGTGGGCCTCCGGCGCTCTCACTGATCGAACGAAACGCAACAATGCAAGCACTGTTACTTCACGTCGGTTTTCTATGAGAGGGTGGTACTACCCCGGGCGAGCCGACCCATTCATGCTGAAACCAGTAATAGTTTCAGCATGGCTCTACCACCATTGTCGAGTATGTAATTATATTACAAGTTTCTAGCGATCAATTTCAATGAACTAACAAGATGGTGGCCCTCTTGGTAAAACATTCCAGGGAGATTATGTGACGAGTCAGAATCCATGCTCCGTGGTATTATTTCCCATCCACTTCATTTGTGCACAATAACCAAACTATATTCCGTAAATACCACTAATATTATAAAATGTAGAGCCAAATAACACAAGATTTTTAATAAAATATGAAATCCATTAAATGATCTACTGACGGTGGTAGAGCTACGCTGAAGCTATTACTGCTTTCAGCATGAATGGGTCGGCTCGCCCGGGGTAGTGCCACCCTCTCACAGAAAACGGACGTGAAGTAACAGTGCTTGCATTGTTGCGTTTCGTACGGTCAGTGAGAGCGCCGGAAGCCAACCTCCGCTCCCCTTCCCTCTTCCCTTACTCCACCTCTCCGGCAAGACAGGTTGGCAACGCACTTGCGACTACCCTGGTGTTGCAAGTGTCTATGGACGGTGGTGATCACTTAACATCAGATGACACACCTGTCCGTTTGCCTCCTATGATATAAAAAAAATAATTTCAAAATCCTGTCAAAAATTCCCTTAATTATAATTATTGATAGTAATAAACATTGATTTATAAAATCATAAAAAACCAAGGTTTGTCATATTTCCGAGTGAAGATAGTCATAAAAGACTTGAATTACGTTTTATACTGTTATAATATAAAGTTTGGGTGTTACAAGACCTAAGTATCTATGAAAAAGCTATGATTGTTAATAGTTATTATACTACGCTAGGATAACACTGCAAACTACGTGACTTGGAATCATTTATAAAAACCGAATCATTCAGTAAAAGAAAACATCAGAATACACAATCGTAATAAGATGATCATTTATTCTCTTGTACTCGGCTGAATAATCACCAAACTAATTACATAACATAATAAATAGCAAGATTGTACTTCTTCATTTTGGCTAGCGTCATCTATGACTTGATCACACATTATCCAGTTAATTTCATTGTGGTATTTCATCGAAAATATGGATAGCGACTATTCTAATATTGCTTTAGTCCTAATTTTCACTGTACAGATAACTTTGTCGTTCTAATATCACTATAATTTCATTACACTACATCATGACAAGTGGCTCTACGAACTTCCATGATAAGTTTCAGTCGACAATAGGCCCTCCAACGACACAACTTGTCAACTCAAAGTTTAAAATTATCTTCATGCTACATCCAATTAGGGGAAAGCTGGGGAGAATCAATATCAATTCTCTTACATGGGCTTTCAATGTTAAAGACCAAAATGTAATACATTAACGTAGAGTGTGGTTTGGTTATTTGAGACGACATAAAACATAAAAATGAACGTTGTTGTTAGAGTGTTGTTATGTTACATTTGAACTATTTGTTCAGCTCGAGGACTTTATAGTGGTCCTGTTATTCTTTATAGTCGCATAATATAAATGTCAAAATAAAAACGAGGAACATTTTTTTATTGATCTATTTACATATTTAAGACTAGCCTTTGCCCGCGACTTCATCCGCGTGCTCTAGTTATTTTGGGCTAACGCTAAGACGCAGTGGAAGTTCTTAAGAGGAAAAAAAAACCATTTTGAAACATTCTTCATTGGTGCTCCGCTTCTATTGTTTTTAACGTGATGATATATAGCCTATCTTCCACGATAAATGAGCTATATAACACTGAAATAATTTTTTAAATCGGACCAGTAGTTCCTGGGATTACCCCCTACAACGTCACAAACTTTGCCTCTTTATAATATTAGTATACATTACGTTCGATACGTTATAGCATAATTGTCAAAATCAAATAAACAATTCAATTTAGACCCTGAGGTCCTTATGAACGTCAAAACTTCCACGTGTTCGGAAACAACCAGTTATCGAGAATAACTGGCCAGAAACTCGATCGGGTTTATATTTTCATGATATAATATATTTTTACAAACATACATTGTTGCATTCGTTTTTAGTGAATGCACAGAGGCGAGTCAATTTTACATATCACCATCGTTCACGTATTGATCTACTTTATAATAGTCTTTTGACACCAAAACCCGCTTGACGTGGCTCTTAAACTTACAGTCCGGCAAATTGGTAATATTCTTTGGGACTTTATTGTGTAACCTAACACTATTACAAAAAAACATTATTGGTTCTACTTAGTCTGAAACATGGGACGACCAGTTTGTCACAGTTTCTAGTATTTAGATCATGCCGGTTTTTCACGAAATCCAGCTTTATAAAGTTTTTATGGACATACATTAAATTATCAAAAACTAGCGGGCCCGGCGGACGTTGTCCCGCTCTGATAATATAAAAAAACCTTGACAAATTATACACTTAAACCTTCCTCATGTACCACCTTATCTACTGGTAAAAAACGCATGAAAATCCGTTCCGTAGTTTTTGAATTTATCGCAAACAGACAGACAGAGGTAGCAGAGGACTTCACTACATAGTATAAAACAAAGTCGCTTTCTCTGTCCCTATATCCCTATGTATGCTTAAATCTTTAAAACTACGCAACGGATTTTGATGCGATTTTTTTAAATATATAGAGTGATTAAAGAGGAAGGTTTATATGTATAACTAGCTGACCCGTGCGACTTCGTCTGCACCAAATCGGTTATTACCGGTTTCGATTGTACTTTTAAACGCGAAAAATCTAAATACATCTCAAAACCCGATTGCAGCGATACCTACTGTTTCAAATGGTGAATCCCAACTATCCAGGGACTCACTCAAACATATACCAAGTTGTTATGTGAGAAATATTTTAAAATAAGCCTAGAACCCGTTCGCAGCATCACCTACCAAGTCCAATTAAGATAACAAATAACCTACATATATTGCCGATAAATGTCTTCCCAGTACGTTGTCCCAGTAACTTCTGGCCCAATAAGCCTACAACCCGTTCGTAACATCATCTACCGGGTTCAATTAAAGACCGAACGAAACGCAACAATGCAAGCACTGTTACTTCACGTCGGTTTTCTATGAGAGGGTGGTACTACCCCGGGCGAGCCGACCCATTCATGCTGAAACCAGTAATAGTTTCAGCATGGCTCTACCACCATTGTCGAGTATGTAATTATATTACAAGTTTCTAGCGATCAATTTCAATGAACTAACAAGATGGTGGCCCTCTTGGTAAAACATTCCAGGGAGATTATGTGACGAGTCAGAATCCATGCTCCGTGGTATTATTTCCCATCCACTTCATTTGTGCACAATAACCAAACTATATTCCGTAAATACCACTAATATTATAAAATGTAGAGCCAAATAACACAAGATTTTTAATAAAATATGAAATCCATTAAATGATCTACTGACGGTGGTAGAGCTACGCTGAAGCTATTACTGCTTTCAGCATGAATGGGTCGGCTCGCCCGGGGTAGTGCCACCCTCTCACAGAAAACGGACGTGAAGTAACAGTGCTTGCATTGTTGCGTTTCGTACGGTCAGTGAGAGCGCCGGAAGCCAACCTCCGCTCCCCTTCCCTCTTCCCTTACTCCACCTCTCCGGCAAGACAGGTTGGCAACGCACTTGCGACTACCCTGGTGTTGCAAGTGTCTATGGACGGTGGTGATCACTTAACATCAGATGACACACCTGTCCGTTTGCCTCCTATGATATAAAAAAAATAATTTCAAAATCCTGTCAAAAATTCCCTTAATTATAATTATTGATAGTAATAAACATTGATTTATAAAATCATAAAAAACCAAGGTTTGTCATATTTCCGAGTGAAGATAGTCATAAAAGACTTGAATTACGTTTTATACTGTTATAATATAAAGTTTGGGTGTTACAAGACCTAAGTATCTATGAAAAAGCTATGATTGTTAATAGTTATTATACTACGCTAGGATAACACTGCAAACTACGTGACTTGGAATCATTTATAAAAACCGAATCATTCAGTAAAAGAAAACATCAGAATACACAATCGTAATAAGATGATCATTTATTCTCTTGTACTCGGCTGAATAATCACCAAACTAATTACATAACATAATAAATAGCAAGATTGTACTTCTTCATTTTGGCTAGCGTCATCTATGACTTGATCACACATTATCCAGTTAATTTCATTGTGGTATTTCATCGAAAATATGGATAGCGACTATTCTAATATTGCTTTAGTCCTAATTTTCACTGTACAGATAACTTTGTCGTTCTAATATCACTATAATTTCATTACACTACATCATGACAAGTGGCTCTACGAACTTCCATGATAAGTTTCAGTCGACAATAGGCCCTCCAACGACACAACTTGTCAACTCAAAGTTTAAAATTATCTTCATGCTACATCCAATTAGGGGAAAGCTGGGGAGAATCAATATCAATTCTCTTACATGGGCTTTCAATGTTAAAGACCAAAATGTAATACATTAACGTAGAGTGTGGTTTGGTTATTTGAGACGACATAAAACATAAAAATGAACGTTGTTGTTAGAGTGTTGTTATGTTACATTTGAACTATTTGTTCAGCTCGAGGACTTTATAGTGGTCCTGTTATTCTTTATAGTCGCATAATATAAATGTCAAAATAAAAACGAGGAACATTTTTTTATTGATCTATTTACATATTTAAGACTAGCCTTTGCCCGCGACTTCATCCGCGTGCTCTAGTTATTTTGGGCTAACGCTAAGACGCAGTGGAAGTTCTTAAGAGGAAAAAAAAACCATTTTGAAACATTCTTCATTGGTGCTCCGCTTCTATTGTTTTTAACGTGATGATATATAGCCTATCTTCCACGATAAATGAGCTATATAACACTGAAATAATTTTTTAAATCGGACCAGTAGTTCCTGGGATTACCCCCTACAACGTCACAAACTTTGCCTCTTTATAATATTAGTATACATTACGTTCGATACGTTATAGCATAATTGTCAAAATCAAATAAACAATTCAATTTAGACCCTGAGGTCCTTATGAACGTCAAAACTTCCACGTGTTCGGAAACAACCAGTTATCGAGAATAACTGGCCAGAAACTCGATCGGGTTTATATTTTCATGATATAATATATTTTTACAAACATACATTGTTGCATTCGTTTTTAGTGAATGCACAGAGGCGAGTCAATTTTACATATCACCATCGTTCACGTATTGATCTACTTTATAATAGTCTTTTGACACCAAAACCCGCTTGACGTGGCTCTTAAACTTACAGTCCGGCAAATTGGTAATATTCTTTGGGACTTTATTGTGTAACCTAACACTATTACAAAAAAACATTATTGGTTCTACTTAGTCTGAAACATGGGACGACCAGTTTGTCACAGTTTCTAGTATTTAGATCATGCCGGTTTTTCACGAAATCCAGCTTTATAAAGTTTTTATGGACATACATTAAATTATCAAAAACTAGCGGGCCCGGCGGACGTTGTCCCGCTCTGATAATATAAAAAAACCTTGACAAATTATACACTTAAACCTTCCTCATGTACCACCTTATCTACTGGTAAAAAACGCATGAAAATCCGTTCCGTAGTTTTTGAATTTATCGCAAACAGACAGACAGAGGTAGCAGAGGACTTCACTACATAGTATAAAACAAAGTCGCTTTCTCTGTCCCTATATCCCTATGTATGCTTAAATCTTTAAAACTACGCAACGGATTTTGATGCGATTTTTTTAAATATATAGAGTGATTAAAGAGGAAGGTTTATATGTGTCGTTTTTTTGGTATTTTTTTTTGAAGTAGCATATGGAAATATAGCTTAATTTTTTTGCTAATCTGTCTGCTATATATAGCACAAAGAAAATTTACCAAAATTTGTCAAGAATATCATGAACTACATTTTTTTTACTTTCGTCCGTTATCCTGGAGAATCCCTTGCGTTTTATAAGATAAAAAGTATCCTAGATGTAACCTTGTGATATTGGTTATAACTGTGCCAAATTTCATCTAAATTGGTTCAGTACTTTCAGAGTGATTCGTCTTTAAAGGTATAGACAAACAGGCAGATCCTGGAGAATCCATTGCGTTTTATGGGACAAAAAGTATCCTAAATGTAATCTCGTAACATTAGTTATCACTGTGCCAACTTTTGTCAAAATCGGTTCAGTACTTTCCGAGTGATGCGCGTTCACAGGGACAGACAGACAGACAGAAAGACAGACAGACAGACAAGTTTCAGGTATGTTGCTGATGGTAAATCCCATTCCATTCGATATACTATTCGTATTTACATATCTAATTTACACGTTACATGTGTATAGTTGCCGTGCGTGTCGTAGTTACAAATGGTTTTGAAAAAGTATTTCTGTAATGTACACCTATTTACAATTTTATATTTCTTTAATATATTAAAAAAAACGCGTGCGGAGCCGCGGGTGACAGCTAGTGTAATTATATAGGAAGTTCGAAAGAGGATTGTGCGTATAGTATGTATCTATAATCCTACGTTTTATAAAATATAGCGATGTGTTATGTACGTATAGCTTTCAGGTATATAAAGTTACTATAATTGTTAAGCTCAATAAATAACTGTTACATGAGACATGGATCCTCATTTGCTTTATTGCTGTGATGCAACAAATTAAGAAGCGCGCAGTAAACGTTACGTGAATTTACAAGAGATGATTTACATGCGTCGATTCACACGAGTCGAGGCCGATGTGAGAAATCTCGAAAGAGAGAAGTTTACATAACTGAGTGGCTATTTTCTAATGATACTAACTTATCTCACTACACATAGCAAGGGTATTACTTTGGTATCTACACGTAAATACATAGATTACTTACCAATATCTTAAATTCAGAGTTGATCCGACTAACAATAACGTAACGTTGCATTTAAAAATCAACTTGTATCCAATTTTAATCCATTTTTTTTTGTTTTTAATTTACAGATTTTATACACCGAGGACGGAGTTCAAATTTTGCCGTCCGTAAGGTTTTTAGTTTTTTTTTATGAGCTTCATATTTCAAAAGTACTAAATTTTAAGATCTTGAAAAATAATGTAAAATATTAGGAACGGCTAAAAGTATAAAACGTAAAAATACCACGGTATCTGTGAAGATTATGTCACTAGCACTTAAACCAAATATGTAAACAAATTGACGGGTGAATTGAAATCATTTAAGTATATGGTATAGATCAAATTTAGTTGTGTAATATTGTTTTGTTCTTTGGTTAGACTTTAAGCTCAAGAGCAATGAATTTTTGAATGTAACTATGGTTGCCTATTCAATTAAAACATGGCTATTGAGATCTAAATCTATAAAAATGGATAGTTTTCTTTCTTAATTTTGTTAAACTTTAAGTATTATTTAATCGATTGAGGCTTACTTTATTAACACTAGCCTGTGCTCGCGATTTCGTCTGCGTGGAATAGTTGGGTTAACGGCAACACGCAGCGAATGCTTTCAAGAGGAAAAATACCCCGATTTTGAAACATTCTTCATTAATGCTCCGCTTCTATTGCTCTTAGCGTGATGATATATAGCCTCGACAAATGAGCTATATAACACTGAAAGAATTTTTCACATCGGACCAGTACTTCCTGAGATTACCGCCTACAATCACAGAAACTCACAAACTTTAGCTCAGTATAGATTAGTATACCTTTGCTAGAAGTACCGTTTTCGTTGGCCCTTTTTGTTCTCTCAAAAAATATCACTCGTAAGAGTTTTTTAATCAAAACGGTTTTTTTAATTTGTGATTCTACATTTTTAAATAGTAATTTTGTGTTAATTTCTTGTTTTTTTCGAATCAAACGTGCGTCGGTCACCATTTAATTGATTTTAATCAAGGGACTCGAGGGCGCCCCTTGCTTTGGAACGACCCCCTGCAACGCGAAGTTATTCACGTCACTGGCATAAACTTTTTCTAAAGCTTTTTGTCTATAAATGTATTGTTTATTTAAACTGAGAGTGTTTGTTACGAAAAAAAAATCAAACAGTATATAATTTAACATCTAAACATATAATAAGAACGTAAATCTAACGTGTCTGTACTTTTTAGATTTTTATGAAAAAAATTGTTGCAGATGTCTTGGAATAAGTAACAAAAAACATTTCAATCATTTTTAGAAATGTCCGTCTGCCTGTCTGTTTGTTTGAACCCGTATCACTGCTAAAGTACTGCGTTCATGATAAAGCCCCAAGATAATCATAAAGCATATCGTCGAGTAACATTTAGTCTCGATTTCATTAAAGTTGGTTCACTGTCAAAAGTTTTTGTAATTTTAATAACAACGCAATTTAAGTACGAGAGAAAAGTAAATGGACCTAACACATTCAAATTATTTTATCAGTAACTGCTTTTTTTTTAAATTAGATTCCACGCGGACGGAGCCGCGGGCACAGCTAGTGAAGACTAAGAATTTATTTTGGTGAAACATTAGAAAGTAAGTCCGTGGGCCCACAGACTCTTTTTTTTATATCATAAGAAGCGAACGAACAGGTGGGTCACCTGAAGTTAAGTGATCACCACCGACCATAGACACTTGCAACACCAGAAGAGTCGCAAGTGCGTTACCACCCTGTGTTTGGGGGAGGGCGAGTGGGGAAGGGGGAGGGGAGGGTAAGGGGGAGAGCGAACGAAACGCAACAATGCAAGCACTGTTACTTCATGTCGGTTTTCTGCGAGAGGGTGGTACTATCCTGGGCGAGCCGACCCATTCATGCTGAAACCAGCAAAAGCTTCAGCGTGGCTCTACCACATCTTTTACTCTTCATCCAATAAAATAGACAGTCCTCGAGGGATAAGTAAAACATTTACAGTTGTATATATAACAAAATGTATGATAATTCGTGGGTCCATTAATACTTCAAATTTAATAAACGTTACATGATTTTGATAGACGAGTACGTTGTCATTTACCATAAGATAATTTATGCGTCCATTAATATTTGAAATTTATTAAATGTTACATGATTTTGATAGACCTGTAAGTTGTCATTTACCATAAGATAATTTGTGCGTCCATTAATATTTGAAATTTATTAAATGTTACATGATTTTGATAGACCAGCATGTTGTCATTTACCATAAGATAATTTGTGCGTCCATTAACATTTGAAATTTATTAAATGTTACATGATTTTGATAGACCAGCATGTTGTCATTTACCATAAGATAATTTGTGCGTCCATTAACATTTGAAATTTATTAAATGTTACATGATTTTGATAGACGAGTACGTTGTCATTCACCATAAGATAGTTTGTGCGTCGACTAATACTTGAAAATTAATAAATGTTACATGATTTTGATAGACGAGTACGTCGTCCTTTACCATAAATCTATTTATTTACATAATCACGACCGCTATAGAATGAACAAACTGAGAGACTTCACTTGTTTGCCAAGTAGTCGTTGAGTTTCGGAGTGTTGTCCGCGACAACGCGCGTCGCCATGACCGAGATTGTGCGCTCGCCGCTGATCTGTGTTATTATTTTAAACAATGACAGCTTTGTCTGACTTGCATAATGTGTTCCTATTTCAGAATAGAATGAATGAAAACATTCAGTACATAATTGAGCCCGTTGTTTGTAACTTTTTATAACTTGACGTGTTGATAAAAATGATTTATGTGCTTGTATATTGAATATACAGTTCAAATGTGTTGTTCTTTTTATGTGGTATCGAGGACAGAATTACACCGATTTTAGTGCGAGTTTATAAAAGTACTCGCATCCAACTGCGACTTCACGTTTAATTTTCAATATAATAATAATATTTAAAAATACAACTTGCGCCATCTAGCGCCGAGTTATAATAAAAATAATTGATAAGAACCTTTTCACGAAAAAAAAAACACTCACGTGCGCAAACTTATCGGTGCAGCTGTTATTTTTTGATGTCAGATATACCAATTTCAATTTTTACATACATATAGACTACAAAGAAACTGAACAGTTCCCTATCGCTAGAATATATTTTCAGAATTGATCCTAGTACCTAAACTGAATATACTAAATTTTGATTTTCAATTGTAATGAAAACTTGTTGTTTGTTAATATAACTGAAAATCGATATTGTACCAAAGTTATTTATATCATGTTACCATTTAATATAAACTAAATATACTAAATTTTGATTTTCAATTGTAATGAAAACTTGCTGTTTGTTAATATAACTGAAAATCAATATTGTACCAAAGTTATTTATATCATGTTATCATGTAACAATTCGCTATGAATGTGACATGAGAACAATAGTATTCACACACCGACGGACAACCGACACAAATTAAAGTGTCTACGATTCGGCAAACTATAAACAAAACCCTCGTAACTGGTAACAAATCAAATAACCCACGCAATTATTATTATTTACTTTATTTTTGGAAACCAATCTTCCAGTAGATTATTACTACCATTGTCGAGTAAATAAAGATAATACAAATTTCTAGCGATAATTTCTATGTTCTAACAAGATGGAGGCCCTCTTGTTAGAACTTTTCAGGGAGTTTTTGTAGGAATTCAGAATACATATTTCGTGATATTATTTCCCATGTTATGCACCCTAGATACAGTATAAATAAATGTTTCTGGTAAATACTTAATTTTTTAAGAATCGAAATCTCCAAATGGTTGGTCACTTTTTAAAATATCTGGCCATTTACAAAAAAAAACATAATTACACATTATTTAATTTAAGTTTTTCAAAAGTTGTGATATCACACTATTTATCATACTACGTAATGATAATGATAAATGCTCGAATTTAGTTATTAAAATAACATAAATAATTTTAAGAAATTTTAAATACGTTATACATATTGATATTATGCTCCTGTTGTCGATTCTTTCTAATAGATAAATACAATATTGAAAACTCGTAGTCTCTTAAAAAACCCTTCGTAGCAACTCCCAGAGTGAGTCCTTATATTTTTATGGACAGAGTAAACTAAATCCGCGTGTACACGGTACGATGGAGTGCGGCGCGGCGCGGCGGTATGGGGCAAATGCGTGGGACGTGACCCTCACAGATGTCCCCGCAATGTATCACGTCGCGCGACACCTAACGCATAAATTTACAGATTACACTCAAATGTTATCTACTATCAGTTTTTTAATTTTATTATTAATTTATCTATTACATTCTTCATTCACGTGACATGACCTGTAAAGTGTTAGACATTCAAAGCTAATTTCTTTAAATAACAAGCACGTTGACAATCGCTCAAACCTTTCTGCAAAAACTTTTTGTAATTAAAACATAATAGAATAACACTCCTCGCGAAACTTTTTGACCGCTCTGAATATAAATGCAAAGTACACAAATTTAGCTATAATTATCTGTTATCTTTTTTTTTATTAAGCTTTTAACTATATTACGCGCTATATTGTGGCTATATTTAGAGTTACCAAAAATATTGTCTGTACGCTCTTTAAGATAACATTACAAATCGTAAGTAAGCCTATACATGACTGTCTAATTTGAAGACGGTTTATTAGAATTTACATACGTGCATACAGCTTGTTGCAAAAACTAGCGATATAAGATTACAGAAGAGAAAAATAGAAATGAAAAATGACGTGGCAAAGTAGAATCGCGTGCACAGGAGGACAAATACGTGGTACGTGATCCGCGCGAGTGACTGAACCGGTTCGCGCATCACGTGGCGTATAATCCACCGGAACGTGTAGCCGCTCAACACGGCAACTGCTTCCGTGATTATTACAAACATAGAAACAACATCGTGATGGAACGCACACACACCAAATATTAATTATGATGAATTAATACCCGAACGAATATTCGGTTTAGCTTCAATGTCGGTTTCGATCTAAAAGTGATTCAATATTCGACTCTTCTTCTAGTGTTCCTATATGTATATGAATTAATAAATCGAATCAATTAACACGTATGCTTACGATTGAATTAGTTTTCTGGTAAATTTAACATTTGCCGGTATCGATTTAGACAATCTAGAAAGTGAACTTCATTCATAAGATAAAAACATTGATGTATATATTATAAAAACCCACGATGAACACTAAACGTTTCAAAACCCTCCGCAGAAAATATGCACACAATTGAAAATTATGCACTCATTTCAAATACTTGCATCCTTGTAAAAACAACTTTAACTCATTCAGATAAGGTTGAATTTGCAAAATCATAAGTTTATTGTATATTGGGGACTTTTGCGGACGGTTTTAAGCGCTACTTTTATTCGAGACTGTGCGTCAGGGTTTTTATATGTCAACGTCTAAAAATAATTCTTTCGAGCGTCAGATTCCCTTAGCTTTGAAAAGGTATGGTATGTCATTATTAAAATAAAGGGAAATAAATTGGGCACTCGTATTCCGTGCGAATAACTGATTTTTTTATGGTAACCAAAAATTATAATTATGTATATATACTACATACGCTAATACATATAAAAATACTTTTTACGGGCTAATAACTTTTAACAATTTCCGTGGTTCTACAAAATCCAGCCGCTTACTGATGGAATTTCAAATAAAAAGAGATTATAGAGGTTTCTAAATAGCTAGGTTTTGTTCGTTATACAAAGGAAACCTTTTGAAGCTAAAACTTTTTTAACTTTCGCCATAACCCCCACTTTTATAGAAACAAGTGGCGTTCACATTAGTGTGTACGGAGCCGAGGTGCGTGTCGCATCGGCCGCGGCATGCACGCAATAGAGTAAATCGATTGTTATCAGTTAATTATTTCATTAACTCTAAACAACTAAAGCTTTTGTATGTGCTCCCTATCTATGCTACGTGTCTCACTCAATGCGGCATTGTATTATTCCTGTTGACCTTTTCACATTTACAGTAAACTTTTTTTATCCGCACAGTTTTGGTATCTACTATGTGCCTTTATTATTATGTAACATTTAGTCTACTGTATGGTAGTTCGCAGATCACGCTTGCAAATCTTTATATTATGTGTTTTTTTTATTTATTTCAATATAGAGATTATGTAATTTACTTTAACGTGTTACTTTATAAATAAAGATAAACAAATAGTTAAAAATTAAGTATAAATGACCAATGTTGCAGATAACATCTACGATTAGAATAATATAATATTAAAAAGCATTTATTCACATGTTATATTAAGAACCCAGAAGACGCACAGAGATTATCAATGTGCAAAACGTACACACGAAATCATTAGTCGCTTATAAATAGTCTTTGTTATACATACAGTGCGAAACGGTGTGTTCACGTAATGAGTTTTACGTGTGAGGTGGATAGCCAATTCGACGTGTCGTGTGAATCCGCCTTAAAACAAGTACACGCAAAAAAAAACTTTAGCTACATATTTATTAAAATAATGTCATTACGTCGTAACTAATACATCTCTAAAATTAAAATACGAATATACCTTTCTAAATTTATTTTCTGTATTCCTCAAATTTCTTTATATCATTTTATGGTTATAAACAATATTTCCGTTATAAATTCCTTTTGATATAGGGTATTTTTGATTATCTAGAAGCGCTATTCTAAACAGATTTAAGCATAAATATATTCGCTTGATTATATAAAAATTTTAAGATTCCAAACCGGTTTTATACATTTTAATGATCTTAATAAAATTGATTTACGAATGCTCTCCACTATAAATATGACATTTACAAAACGTAACATGTGCTTAATATTAATTGGGACTGGCGTGAGTACGTAAACATTATTGCTAGAACAATTACGTTGATTAAACTTGACAATTGTCGTAATTAATTGTCATAGATTCAACATTTATATATATCTTAGAGAATAACTTTTCAGAATTGCTCGTATAAAGCAGGTTTCGTTTTATTGCTTTCAGATACTTCTGTATTCTTTCCTATTTATTAGAACCACATAGCCATGCAAAAAGGGAAAAGAAGTATTTTATAATAAACACAATAATATTAAATGCAAACAAGGTACCATTACTTAGCCTTGTGGTACGCCGGATTTAAGATATTAAAATGTCATACATTTAGAATAATACACTTGAACTGCTCAGTTTGATATATAGAACTACACAAAATCATAAAAAGGATTACTTAGGGTCTTTTATATAATCGCTAGAAGGACACTTCTATACGATAGTCGTGTATGCATCGACTCAGTCACAAGCTTTAAAAAAATCATAACGGCTCTTAATCATTAAAATTGTATTAGTTTTATCTCTTTTAGCGTATATTGTGTAAATGTATCCCATATGAGGTTTCGAAACATACAAGTCAAATCCATGAATTCCAAATCATAACAAAAACGAATTAATTGAAGCAATTAAGCATTCAATTCTAAAGTTCAAAACTATATACATCTTTAACATGTTAACAAAACACTTCATGTCGATCACGCCATAGCTACACAGAAGTGGCACAATCGATTACACGCAGCCTTGTGAAATCCTCAGTTAAATTAGCTGATAGAAACTGGTTGCATAACGTAACTCCCCACCCCGTCTCTGGGTATCCGCACACATTCGCAACAGGCTATAAAACGTTCGTTGACTCTTAGGCCTACGAATGTGACTTATTACGTTAGCTGAAGATTGTGTGGTGTTGACGATCTTGGTGCTATATGCTAACTATTAGAAAAATATAACTAGCACAGATCGCGAATTACCATACCGTTAAGCGTAAATAAGGTTGTAGATTCGCTTGTGCAAAGAATTTGCAGATTCTTTGCACGTTGAACAAGAAGTGCCAATGGTAGTCACATTTTACGTATAAGAAGAACATTTATTCCTGACAGAGAGTCTATGTCTGTCTCGATTTGTCTTGAATTCTGAATGTAAAATATTTTTATTAAATGCAATTTTAGGTGAATAAAATATTGCATACCATTATCATCGTAGGTCACTTTACAATGCAATTTGCTAACAAATCAATGGAATCAGGATTAATATCAGTAACTACTCTTCTTCGTGGTGTATTATTGTTAATTTTAAAGAAAATAAAGTGTACAGTTGTCATATCCGCGATAATCTTTATAAAATGAATGCCAAAGTTCAATGTACCGTTTTCTCGTAATATAGGTTGAGCTTCGTGCGAGGACGCGTGCATCACATACATAAGTTAAGCGCCTTATAATCTCTTAACCGTTACTCGATGTAAACATGACAATGTGGTACATACAATCAACTTGACATTTTTACAATATTATCTACACAATTACAATTACCAGTAACAATTTATAACTACAAGCTGTTGGAGGCTCTATAAATATTCCAAAGCGAAATAATTTTACTATCCACAACATGAATAAGTCATGAAAACTAATTTTAAAAAATATGAGCAATTCACCTCACGAAAACGAATCGTAATCCGACTTTATTTTTCATTTTATATTGACGGATGGTCTATTTAACATCAAAATAGAAAATGCTTACCTTTATAACGCTTGACTAGATGAATCGGGGTTGTAATCACGCTTTTACGTGTCCAATATTTACTGCACTGTAAGTTAAATTTGGCGCGGTGTACTTCGGGTAACATAGACATGTACTTAACATAACATTATCAAACCAAAAAGGAACACCTAACGAGACCTTTAAACTAGTATATATTGTGAAACGAACGGTAAAGTTCAACGTGCCGATTTCGCAAAATATAGGTTAAATTTCGCTTTAAGGTGCGTGCATCCGATGCGTAAGTTATCGGCGGTGAGGCGGTGGCGCGAGCGCACCGAACGGGTCAGCCGGGGCCAAACCAAACAATTACGATAGCATTGTTAGCAAGGTTGTTGACCTCTGTGCGCGACTCGCTGTTACTAAATCGCGGATAGTGCGCTGCGCACGCGGCGCTGTGTCGCGATCCCGCGCGATTTGTATGCGATTTACGTGATTCATCGGCGTGACGCGTCGTGGCCCGTGCCACCAGTAATATTATTCAGTGTGTAATATTGTAGTAGGTACATATTGATGTGTGTCTACAATACTATACATGACGTTTTGATTTATATACACAATATATTTTTCAATAATATGTATTGTTTCGGTGTTGTTACGTTTTAACGTAGTAAAGTGTAATAAAGTAATGTCGAACGTATAAAAAACACTAGATTATTTTTTTTAATTTTTTATTATATTGTGATTTTTTTATCGAAATTTCAAGTTCTTGTTTTGTTTTAATGAAAGATTAGTTTATTGTGTTTATTTTTTACCTACATTGTTAATTTAAAGACACATAAGTTTGATTTAAAATTAAAATAACGTAAAACACTCTTTATTTAATTATTCTTAATACGATCTTCAAATTTACGTACAGCATTACCAACATCGTATCGTATATAATTAAAAGCGTTAAAAAAATCGCACATAAATACATATAACTGTCTGAAATACGACTACATTTAGGGACAACACGTCATTTTGAAGAAACTAATGAACGCTAATTGCAAATAAATATTATTGTAATCGAATTACTCTTCAGAAAGTACCCAATTACGCCATATGTTAATTGCATATGTTATTGCATTCATCGCCCAAAACGTTACATATTACACGCCCTCCCAAGACGCTGTGAAATCTTGCCAAAAGAAAATATCCTATTCTCCGGGCTAAACAACACGACCGGAGGGTAAACGGTACGGTCGTTTAGTTTTTTTTTCTTTTACTCGACGAGGGAAATATCTTCGGAAACTCGTCAATCAGAATCGTCCCGACCCAGGGAAAGGAAAAGTGCGGGGATGCGATACCAGGGTATTACAGTCGCTTCGATAATGTCGCAAATGTGAGACGGTTTACGCACCCGGGACTAGTAAATTGCGAGTAGTTCCCACTATTTTGCGAGCGACTAGAACGGGCCTTTTACGACTAAAGCAAACGCTGCTGTTTAAGCAACAGTAATGCGTCTATGCTATTTCATAATCGCTGTAAACCAAGTTAATAGACGATTATCGATTGATATTGATATTTAAAGGTAGCTCCCACTGTTTTGCGAGCGACCAGAGTGGGCTTTTTACGACAAAAATAAACGCTGCTACTTAACTAACAGTAACGTGTCCGTACTACTTCATGTACATATTGAAGTCCGGTGAAGCTGTTAAGGGCAGTAGGCCAATAGCGTACTTAGTTCGAGAAAAAAAAACTACTTAATATTGGCTGGAAACCAACTTAACAGACGATTATCTGTTGATATTGAATTTTATTCACATTATATACATACGAGTAAGTCTCGATTGACACGCGATTATCGCAAAGCCGATATTAATGAAGCTAGAGATATGAAATTTGGGGAGTAGGTCCCTTTTAAAGACGAGATGAGTTAGGGTTTTAATCAAGTTTCTAGAAAAAAAAAGTTTACACAGCGTATCATATCCTTAACTGGTCTTGAAACTTGATACTTATACGACTTTATAAAGATATTTCTAGCGTGTATAACGTATCCATCGAGGTAAGTATGGATCCTGCAATGAGCCTGAGTTTTCGGTGAAGGAAAATATCACGACGACATCGTAGCATTGGAAAAGCTTTTCCTAACTCTAGTTACCTACCACTAACAAGTTGAAAGCCTTTGAGCCTTGAGAGCCAATTTTCTTAATATATATCTTGTTATCATTTTTGACCAAATGGTATCTTAATATCAGCTGAATTTGTGGAAGACATACACAAGGAAAACATCGCGAGGAAAGCTGAATCTGAAAAATGTTCTTGTAGTACCACCGTATGTGGCAACAATATAGAACTGTAGATTTCTCAGTTTGAAATCGCCAATACGTCGTGGGCTTACGTGGTGATTATGTCCATACCTTCTTTCGGGAACAGGCTCATGGTCCTGCTGTGGGTCTCTTAAAGGCTGATAATGATATATAAGAACGGTTATAAATATAAATATAAGAGATAGATAACTGACGACACGTTCAACTCTCCGCAAGCGATGGGTACAACCGACTAGCAACGACGTCTTCAGCGGTCTTTTTTGTTATTTCAGGTACTAATATTTCATTCTTTCTATTACCAGTTTTAAATTTAACTTTTTAAAGTAAACATAATCAATTTTTTTTGCATTGCAGTGATACGTGTCAGCGACCATTTGATGCCAGCTGGAAGTGCAAAGTAACGCTCACTTAAGTACTGGTATTCCAATGATTCCACTGATAATATTTACTTAACATTCTTTTTACTATAATTCAACTATTTATTGCAACAAATAATACCAAACCTCACGAGAGAACTCCGACACACGTATATTATAAAACCCAACTCAGAATGAACAGTAATTTCATTTTGCTATTAAAATATAGAAATGGTTGCTCGATAAACCTAACTTATAGAGGATTTTATTTAACATGGGTCACTATTTATACGAATCCATTACACTGAGTATAAAGTTACTTTGTTTTGAAATTACATAACAGTATGACAAACATATTCTCCCTGAGGCGTAGTTTTATTTACGCGATGTTGTTATGACTATTAGATATAATATTGCTATGAAATGATGAGTTTTTCTCCATTTTTAAAAGAGTCACGCTTTTTCAAATGAGCTCAAACACTTAGCAATTCAAAGACACATGGTAACCAACGGTCTACTTAAATACCGCTTCATTTGAACAGCCCGACACAAAGACGTTTCTCGAATCCAGATTTCTAAGTTCCGGCATGTATGCCGTTGCCATATTGTGATCACGCACTTGGGAGATACAATTCGACTCATTCAACGGTATACCTTTAAATAATTAGTAATGTTTCTTCTCTCAAATCATGCAGAGTGCGATTTGCCACGATGTTTGATGGCCTCTTTTTTATAAGGGTCAAACGAAAAGGAGGGTCACGTGATTGTAAGTGATCACCGCCGTCCATAGAGACTAGCAACACCAGGGAGTCGCAAGTGCGTTGTCGGCCTTTTAAAGGAGGTGGACCTCCGGCGCTCTCTCTGATCGAACGAAACGTAACAATACAAGCACTATTACTTCACGTCAGTTTTCTGTAAGAGGATGGTAGTACCCCGGGCGAGCCGACCATTTATGCTGAAACCAGTAATAGCTTCAACGTGACTCTACCACCTACAATCCTGGGAGAAGATGACACACCACAAATAATCTCTAAACAAGCTACCTATATTCTCTTAAGATTCGATTTGTTTGTTTACAATTGAAAAATGTAATGAAGATGAAATAGACAAAAAATGCAAATAAGTGTGGAGTCCGGGGCTTACTTGTATGATACAGATAAGTATAAAAACTTCTCATCATGGGAAAAACAGAAAAAGTGAACGAATGCATGAAAGTTAAAGAGCATTGCAACGATAAAGAAAATTAGTACGCCATCCTTTGTATTCACTCCAATGGGATTATACCGTGATGATACATAGATAAACATTAAAAATATATCCACGTGAACAGTATTTTCATTAACGCAAAATAATAACGTACGTAAATGGCAACATAGCTAATTAAATGACCGGAAAAGGAAACAGGGTGCCATATTTCCCCCTATACTCTCCACGCTTCTATTAATCTTCATTAAATACAGATTTCTCTGACTTTTCCTAGTTAATTATTTATTGATGTTAATACGAATTCGTATATACACGTATTGAAGCACACTGATATGGAAAGAACGTATCACAAAGAAAGACGTTCCCAAGATAGTAATGTTGATATTCACAAATGAGAATGAAAAAAGAACTTGTGTAATATTGTTCTAATTTAAAACTTATGTCTTTCAATCAAAGGTTTAATTTTATATGAGATTCACACGTACAGCTCTATGTGTGCGTATAGAACAAAGGCAAACAAATATGTCCGTTGATTGTTTGTAATTTGACAGAGAATCGAAACCCATTTCGTGTTTTGTAATGATTTTAGTTTGAACGTTTTCGAGTGCGGACCAGAATCCCATTAATTTTACATGTGTTAGTATAACTTTACTTTATTTAACTTAAATAGATGTTTTTGTTTTATTATTTCAATTGATCAAGCAATTTCATTTTTAGTTTATATCAGATTTAATAGTAAAACTAATAAAAAACACATATAGGAACAGAAATATTACTAACCCCAATAAAACCGAAATGTTTGTGTAGAGTTCTATACAAGCTTTTTGGTATTCATTTAAATTTAAATACTTGAAGAACTTTGCATTAAACATGTATTTAATTTAACATATACAAGCTGGAAACCTGAAATACATTTTTTTTTATGCCAAAGGGCATCAAAGAGGAAACAGCCCTTTTGACGTTAAATTGTTCCAGTCGGTTATGGACAACTACAACCAAAGGGGCCTCGATGTTATGTTGCCGACCTTGAAGAGCGTGTTTCATACCCTTTTTGAAGAGCCCCATGTCAACCCTGGGGGGACACCGTACCAGGGAATCCTTTACATAATGAAGCTTCTAGAGAACCTTAAGGTTGTCGCTATTTTGTTGGATTTTAGGGCATATGGATGAGCAACCAGCCAGTAGGTTTGGGAAGGGGCACAATATCAAAAAGTTCTTCAGAACACTCTCCGTTGTACATGCGGTAAAACACACATAAAAACCCAACGTGTCTGCAAATTCTAACGACTCTATACCGCGTGTTAATTTAGGATCGTCAACAGTGCGCTAAGCTCGCCTTTTTTGCGGCTCCGTAACTCCGTGACTTTACCCTATCTAAGGTATCCTGTCTTCTTAATTTTTGATTTTTATTTTATTTTGATTTTTTCATTTGTTTCGCAGTCCTTTTCACATTCGTGTCAGTGTTTGAAAAGGGTGTTTTGTTACGAGGTTTATATTCCATGCATTGTGAGTTTTGTTTCTTTTATTCAGTGGTCCTTTACTATTATCTTCTCTAGTTGCGTTCCGTTATTTTGTTCTTTGTTAATAGCTCGTCTTTGCACATATCCAAAAGGTATGTGTAAGGTTTCGGCATGTGTCGTGACAAAACCATATTTCTTTAAAGCGTTTAGTATTCGATGATGGAAAGTACAGTGCCGCGCAAAACCGATGTTTCAGGTAGCCCATAGACACGGGCCAGATAGCGTGATACCGTAAGCCAAATCTCAACTAATCCTGAATATATTTCACGGCATGAGTACTCAAAGGTAATACGATTAAATAAAAGAGATACACAACCATTCACCGCATTATAAATCTTACGAATCGATAATCGAACAAGCAAAAGTTCGCAGACGTGAGAAACGGAAAACCTTCACGATAACATGAAAATACGATTTCAAACAAGTCCGTTAGGTAATTTAGCGCCGCAAATCAAATCTCGGACCGCTCTTTTATAATAATACCATTCAAATGTCGCGTGGCTACGAGAGTTGTGGGTTCCGTTATATCTCAATTGAGAATAGGATAACCTTTATGTAATAATTTCATTATATACTAGTTGATGCCTGGAACTTTGTACTCGATAAAAGGATTTTGTTATTTTAAGGAAACTATGTATCTTACGTAGATCAATAGATGAACAGTGTTATATTCTTTTAATTGTAACTTTGTTTTTAGCTACTTAACGTTCACAATCCTTTACCCATTTTTAAGTTGCATACATTTTTATTATTACTGCTATCTAAATAATAATCCCAAAATTTTATCTGCTATTAAAAGTTACACAGGAATCGGTTCATTTGTACTCGGATAAGTAACATACTCTTTTTTTATTTATATATACAGATTACCAATTTGCAATAGATATCGGGTATACGAAACCGTTATTACTTGGAGTAAAAATTAGTAACTCAATAAAATAACGCAATAATATACGTTATGTTCTTCGTAATAAAACTTACTAACTTACTTACTTTTGTGCTGACAGACAGACGGACAACTAAAATCAGTCAGTTACAAGAATTTTTTATACAATATGAGGTCTAACAAAATATTTTTTTCAATTGATACCCCATTGCCACCCCCACACTCGCGTATATATCATCAAAATTTGTTTTACGTTTTTTTTCGAACTGACTGCCTATTGGCCTAACGGGCCTTCACAGCTTCACCTGGCTAATATACGGATGCAATAAATGCAAATGACATGAGTTGACAATTGAAGCAACACAGTAACTGGACCGACTCGGCGGTTTTAACACACATCAAAGGAGTGTAGCGGACGCTAATTTCGAGTTACTGAACGCAGGTGTGGGAATATTTAATATTCGCGTTTGTCGGAACAACTTTGATTTTACCACAACAAAAATAACCGAAGCTTCGTTAGGCAGGTATGAGAGGTCAAAAATATTGCAACACCATCGATTAAAGTGTGAAATCAGACATAAATACATGTTGCAAAAATGTATAATTTTCATATTTATTAATTGCAGTTACATAATATATAATTTATTAAAAATTTAAATGTGAAATATCATTTCAATGTTAATTCAAAATTTAAGAAAGTGTAAGATACTCAATGCAATACTGGATATTACAATTTTCATATACTTATTCGCGTCTCGTACCCCAGCTGCACTACGTCCTACAACTGAGTCAAAAGGTCGCGAGTTTTGATCCATGCGTAACTTTTCTGTGATAAACACAATTGCCAATTGTGTTATATTACTTACATCAATTGTTCAATGAGACATCCTTAATTTGCAATTAAATAGTGGTGCATAAAATTATGTCATCATAATTACTTTTTTTAAATGCAATCAATTGTAGTCGTATTTTAAACGAATTATATCTTTATGGGTACGTATAGTTATTTTGTCCGTGTATATGAGACTGAACTCTTTCTAAATGGTTGGACCGATTTTGATTTTTTGTGTGGGTTCGATGGACCCGGTAGGTGGCGCTGTAGTCTGATTAAGTTTTTTTTTTATTTACGGCGTAGGACAATGTGACCGGGTCCTATCTATACATATAATAGGAATGCAAACGTAACGTGTATACTTTTTAGATATTTGTGAAAAAAATGTTTGCAAGTGTCTAGGAATTAGTAATAAAATACATTTCAATCGTTTTTACAAATGTCTATTTGTCTGTCTGTTTGTTATTGAACACTCTCTGTTCACTACTAAAGTACTGTATTCACGATAAAACATTTAGTCTTTGTTTCATTAAAATCGGTTCACTCTATTAAAAGTTATTGTCAATTTAATGACGCGACTTAAGTACCAGAAAAAAGTAGAATAGTAAATGGAGTTACTACATTCAGACGATTTTAATAATAACGTTTTTTTTTTTAATATGGTTTCACGCGGACGATTTCATAGCTAGTATATTATAAATTTATTATTACAATTATCAAACTTTGTGACCCAGTACTCATATTGAGAACACCACCACAGACTTCAAGTCGTGTTAGTAATCTGTGACAAATTCTATGCAACAATTTATATTGTAAACAAAACCACGTCCGAATAAGACGAGCGCTTGAGCGACCATTTGCAAACACTCGTAGAAAGTCCGTACGCAATGCAATATATGCGTGCGCGCGTCATGAATAGAAATCACCGTGAAGCGATAACTTACATCAGTAGCGGAGCACCGCGCCGCTCTTATAGACAGGCCGACGCGACGACGAGCTCTATGTAGCCTTGTTGACCCTCCCAGACTTTATTAAGTCTGTTCACATATTGCACACAAACGCCACCTTCATAAAAAAAAACCTACAAAAGTGAACATCCAATTCTCAAAAAGTAGGGATCAGCTATATTGGAGAATGAGATTATTATTATCTAACTCTGATAAGTGAATTGAGATATAGATATTATATACTTTATTATTTGCTTATTCATGATTACAATTATTTATAATGTGCACAATAAATAAATGCATTTATTTTGTTTTATTTATTCAAACGCAATCAACACCAGGCACAACATAAATGAATAAATATAACATAAATAAATGTTTTATTATAATATATATAAATTTCTTCTGTACGTGTGTATGTCACTGAACTCCTCCTAAACGACTGGGCCGATTTTGATGAAATTTTGTGTGCGTGTTCCAGTGGATCCGAGAATGGTTTAGATTCACAATTGCACCCGGTAGGTGGCGCTGCGGTTGACTTTTAATTTTTATCATCTAGACAGGACAAAGTCCGCCAGGTCCGCTAGTATATATATATTCTTATAAATATCAATAAAATACAGAAAATACAATTCTGAAAACAAAACCTATGAAGCTATTACATTGCAAATGATAGTTATGAATTGTAAAAGTGAGTTGCCAAATCTATACTAAAATTATGAAGAGATAAAGTTGCTAAGGTTGTAGGGGGAAATCTCGGGAACTACTACTCAGATTTGAAAAATTATTTCAGTGTTAGAGAAATCTTTTATCGAGGAAGGCTATAGGTTATAATCATCACGCGAAGACGAATAGGATAATAGAGCAACAATGAAGAATGTTTCAAAATCGGGGTTTTTTTTTCTTTTGAGAGTTTCAAGTCACGTGCAGAAACTAGTATGATATATCTATGATGTCCTCTTTTTTAACCAGGTCATTATATCGACGTTATACTCTGGAAATGATAGGAAATGTCCTAAATTGGTTCTGAACCGATGACCAAATAAAGAGACTGGGTATTTTAGGGTAGCTAAGTATTTAATTATTTTATTGCGCGTGAACTTCCCTTCAACTAGGGATGCAAAATAATAATAATATACTAATACAAAATAAGTGGTGGCCTAGTGGTTTGACCGGTGGAATATTATTTCGATGTCCGCAGGTTCGAACTCCCGGCATGTACCTACGAATTTTTCGGAATTCGCGTACATTTACTAATTTAAATTGGTAACACTATCGGCTGACAGCGAAGGAAAATATCGTGAGGAAACCTGAACCTGAGAAATAAAATAAATAGAACTGTGGATTTCTCAGAGTTTGAAATCGCCAATACGCCGCGGGCTGGCGTGGTGATTACGCCCAAACCTTCCTCCGGGAAGAGGCTTATGGCCCTGCAGTGGGTCTCTTACAGGCTGATGATGAATACAAAATAATTATAATAAATAATAGCTACAAAGCTATTTTAATATGCCATTATAGCAATGAAATTACATTTTCAATGTAATTAATGACGGCACGATAAATGAAAACGTAATACATTTTAATATTATTTATCACGCCGTGGATAAGTTAATTTCTAACAGCTCTAATACTCTAATACTTATTGTAACAAGTATTTAGTTTGTAGTTTAATTATTTCATTTTAATCATACGGTAAGTTGACAAAGCTTCATTTTATAATGTAATAATTGCTTTACTGTACTGTACTGTATACCTTATGTTTTTATATACTGTATACAAGATAATAAATGCAACATTCAAATTATAGCACTAGACATGCTGCCCTATCCACATGTAAACATGATTTTATTTTCTTCATGTAAATCCGTATGTCGAACTCGGCTGACGTCAATTCCAAATATAAATGTTGACATCCATGACGTCATTATGCATATTTTCTCGTGTTACAGTGCATCATACGATAACTGCGTCATCAGCGGGGTACTTTGACCGATCTGACGCGATGCAGCCCGTTATAGTTGTCTGAGAACCAGATTTCAAATAGCCACATGATTAGTATTAATCTCGGCTTAATTACAATAGCTTTTTTTATTTTATTCAATATAGTACTTCGAAACATCTACAAATAATAGACTTATCATAATCCTACTTAGATTCTAATTGTATATGTCATAGTGGGAGCATTCAGCAGTCGGAATTAACACATAAATAGTAACGGATATTTTTATTACAGAATTTTACCAAAGATTCGAATTATCATAATTTATCAAGGTTTTTTTTGTATCATTTTATTTTACAACGTCCGCCGCGCCCACTTTTTATATATATAAAGAATAAAGATAATATAATTTATAATTAATCATCCACATCCACATTTAACAGTATAAAGACCGTGAAAAAAAAATAGAAATCCGTCAGCTAAAATAATAGACACAGAAGATCCGTTAAATAACCGTGCACACTTTCTACACATATTTCTGTCTTCGACAAAACATTTGAAACATAAAAACGTGCATTACACGTTCCTT
Source organism: Antheraea pernyi (assembly GCA_015888305.1). Classification (NCBI taxonomy): domain Eukaryota; kingdom Metazoa; phylum Arthropoda; class Insecta; order Lepidoptera; family Saturniidae; genus Antheraea; species Antheraea pernyi. The sequence goes on from MU158851.1 coordinate 504,920, forward strand.
ATCACACGTAAATATGTGACGTAACCGACTTACCTACTCTTATGCTTTATCTAAAAATTTCTCGCATACTACATAACAGTTTCATGTTAAAATGTGTATAATTTTTCATGGGACACACGTGTATTTTAGTGGCCATTGCACGAAGACATGTGTATGCATTTATCGTCTCGATATAGGGTTGTCAACTAAAATATTTTTACAAGTATTATTATACTTGGCAGTAATATAAGTTGATAATAAATTATCAATATCTGTCTGATAAATTACAAAATATTTAATAAGGATTTTTTCGCAATGAAAGGTCTTCTCAAGATACGACGTATACTGCTTTCAAAAACTGAAACATCTCTTTCATTGGGTAAAAAAAAGTGGTACTAGAAGAATATTTTGTAAGTTGTACTTAACCAATCAAGAAACTGCAAATCGCTGAATTGTGCTCCATGGCATAATTTTAATATGTTCTAAGGTTTAATTTTGTTTATTTATTTGATGTTCATACATATCTTTATAACCATTGCATTTGCTACAATAAATATATTTTCTTTCTTTCTCTACGTACCTCGACTTCAAAACAATGTATTCCTTCACCATTCGGCTTACAATAGGGTTCGAACCTATAGCGAACGTTATCAAGTCCAAATCACTGACATTAACTTTTCATTTGATTTGCATTTCTATTTATTACTGTCTAATACAATACAAACATTTCGTAAGCTTTAACAGTCTCAACAGGAATTAAAATGATTGATGATCTAAACAAATATAAACAGGGACCCTCTGCTAACGACCAGCGTTCCAATTAAATTAAAAAAAATAACGAAATTGATGAACGCCATTATGCGGCAGTAATTAAATCTAAATGCTCTAATAAGTGCAGTGTTATTCATATAGTGTTTTTCTTTGATTTTTGTCGTATGAATTGATTTGAATTCAGAACTAATCTATATAAATAATAGGCAATCGCTGAATGTATGTGAGAGTAACGCTTCAGAATGGCTTACTTAATTGTGAGTATAAGGTTTGTATGAAAGGTTTGGTGTGTTAAGAAATCATCAAAAAAAAGTAACTGAGTCCAACAGAAGACAATAGGGAATATTCAAAAACATTGTCCGAATGGACAGATTGATGACGTTCAGTTATTAAGTTGCCAATTAGTAAGTAATATTTAATAAACAAATAATAATTAATAATCATATGTGTCGTTATATTTAAGAATGAGCTACATCCAATTTTAACCGTTCTTTACATTTTACGTTATTTTTCAAGATATTCAAATTTTGTACATGTAAGATCATAAAAAGAACCTAAAAATCTTATGAACGGTAAACTTTGAACTTCGACCTCAGTGTCTAAAAACTAATCATGTAATCATAAAAAAAACATATTACATAAACGACTAGAATTGGATTTAGCTCATTTTAAAACGGTTCGAAACATATAATAATTAATTAGTAAATATTCTTTAAAACCAAGAGTAAAAACCCCGCCGACAATTAATAGGGTAACTTTATAAATTATTATCACAACTAGACTAACCGAACATTCCGTTGATTCCTACCACATAACAAGTGTGCCCGGATGCCCCTAAATTGAATTGTAAAACTTCTCAGCGTTGTCGACGAAGTAACACAATTTACTGTCGAATTCAACTATTCGAACAACTTATTATAATCAATACGCTATATAATATATAAGATTGTACGATTTGTAGAATCGTTCAATTCATTTCTGTAATAATATCCGATTTTAGAATATAGAAATCATTATCTCATATTAGCTGTGCCCACGACTCCGTGGAGAGGAGGGAAGAAGAGAGGGAAGGAGATGTGAGCTTCCGGAGCTCTCACTGACCGAACGAAATGTAAACATTGCAAGCACTGTTACTTCACGTCGGTTTTCTGTGAGAGGGTTGTAGTACCACGGCCGAGCCGATCCATTCTTGCTGAAACCAGTAATAGCTTCAGTGTGGCTCTACCACCTTCCAAATAAGTATTACTTATGTAAATAAGTATAATAAGTCTCATTTTCAGAATTTAGAAATCTCTTTACAAACTTTTACATTTCAACTTTCTAAAATAATTATCAAATAAATTAAACACTAAATTAATAATAGGCTACGTATTTCGCAAAAATAACAATAAACCATTTTTAGACATGCATGTCTGTTTGTTTGAACACGCGTCACTGCTAAAGTACTCCGTTCACGATAGAACCTTAAGAATATCATAAAACATATCCTCGAGTAAAATTTAGTCTTGGTTTCATTAAAATCGGTTCACTCTATCAAAAGTTATCGTAATTTTAATGACGACGCGACTTAAAAATGAGAGAAAAATAGATAAGTCAATGGATTCAATGCATTCAGAGATTTTATTTGTCACTGTTTTTTTTACATCAGGTTCCAGATATATTTCATGTTTACATATTACGTAAAGTAGTTAGATTACCTAAAAAAATCGCGAATTAATTCCCCTCAAGATGTTCAATAAAAAAATCATAATTATGTAAAATTATGTGCAGCCAATCACTACTCCATTTTAGATAATAAACACGAACGTACAGTAATTAACAGAGCACGACCTTCGCATCATAATGTTTTCATAACCACAAAGCGAGTTGTGTTCAACCTGGTGATGTGCTGAGTTAGACGCGACTCACTACTCGTCTAATTAGAGATACTCAACGAGTATACAATTTACGATATAGTTGAACCAAAAATAAAAGTCACATCGATAATATTTTTTAAATAGGAAGAAACACGTATATAAATAGATATGCCACCGACCGATGTGAACCAATGATTTAAGAACCTTCAATTTATTTATTTTTAACTTTATTTTAGTAACCTTCTAGATTATTATCGATCGAGTAGGTAATAATTTTCATATTCTAACAAGATGTTGGCCCCCTTATTAGAACTTTTCAGTTAGTTTTTGTGGTATCTCAGAATTTCATGCTCCATGGTATTATTTTCTATCCGCTTCACGTGTGCACAATAACCGAACTATGTTACGTAAAATGCCAACATTACAAAGTATAAAGTCAAACAACACAAGATTATGAATAACATAAAAGTCATTACATTACCGACTAAGATCTCGCCAAAAACTCACTTTCAATTATTCTACGAAGATAAACCAATAGACGTATACATGCGATTAACCAATAGTAATATCATTTATTTTTATTCTTACTCACTATTTATAAAGTGATTGGATATTATTGTATTTATGGCAGAAACTTAATTATTTCATATACTTTTACCTTATATTTATGCATTTGCAAATTATGATATGAGTTATATAGTACAGAAGTATAAATAAAAGTCTCCAAATAAATATTTAAATTTTAAATATATACTAAAAATACTCGAGCATCGAATAAGATAATGGGAACATCACTAGTTAAAACGCTCCGAGCCGAGGCAGTGGGGACAAATTCACGTTTGACGGCGGCGGCGGCCTTCCAAACGTCACCCTTTACATGAGAAGATATCTGTAACGTTGTAATTAAGAAGCGAGCCGCGCTTTGTCCTGTCGTACCCTCGGGATTGGGTCTACCTCCTCACCCCGCTTACATAATTTCTGCTAACTGCATAATCGATACCGACTGAGCATATTATGAAACCAGGTCTAGACGTTAATTTAACGGTTGCACAATAATACTATTTATATAACTATGAATACTATTCATGTGATTTAATAAGGTTTCAATTTCTTGGACTGTATACTGTACAATCTATAAGTACTTAAACTCATTTACGAAATTTGCTATCAATTTGTCATTAGCATTATCTTCGGTGCCATCAAGTGAGATTGAGATCAAGGAAAGGAGAATCTTGTACGACTTAATCATGCGGGCCTATCTACAAATACTACGACTAAAGCTAGCTACTAAGTAGCTTATACAATATACGTTTGCTGGTCTCCAATCGCGACGCATCAAAGCGAGTCATTGTGACTGATTTTAGCGAGAGCAGATTATAATCGAGAAGCAATTAGTGTCTATCAAGCCTTTTTAATTTTAAAGGTCGCATTGAGATATTCTATGTGATTTTATTCTATGTGAAACTTTGAAAAACTGAATTTAGTAAAAGACCGGCATAATCTAAATACTAGAAACTGTAATAAACTGGTGGTCCCATGTTTCAGACTAAGCAAAACCAGTAATAGTTTTTTAGGTAATAGTGTTAGGTTCTAGAATAAAGTCCCAAAGCATGTTACCGATTTGCCGGACTGTAAATTTAAGCGCCATGTCAAACGGGTTTTACTTTCAAAAGGATATTATAGAGTGGATCAGTATGTGAATGATAGTGATGTCTGGAATTGACTCGTCTCTGTGCATCCACTAAAAGCATTGTATAATGTATTGGAAATATATGTTTAAAAAATGTACCCGATCGAGTTCCTTGCCGGTTCTTTTCGATGACTGGGTTGTTTTCCGAACCGGTAGTAGTCTTTGACATTCATAAGTGCCTTATTAGGGCCTAAACTGAATAAAGTATTTTTGATTTGATTTCTTTAAATATACTGAATTGTGGTGCTCTTCAAAAATTTTCTTATACGTTTACAAAAATGAAAATAAAAAAACATTACGTGGCGACTTTGATGTTCCTTAGAGTAATTTAGTTGTACTAATAAATATCATCAATTCGCCCCTAAAAAACCCACTGCAGGGTCATAGGCCTCCTCCCGAAGGAAGGGCATAATCACCTCACTAGTCCAGGACGTACTGGCGATTTCAAACTCTGACATGTGCATAGTTCTTTAAGTAACTCAATTTAAAGTTTAAACGTCAACTTTTAAATTTAAACTTAAATACTTAACTTTCAAGAACCTTCCTTAGGTTCAGGTTTCCTCGTGAAGTTTTCCTTCACCGTTAGCCGATAGTGTTACCAATTTAAATCAGTAATTCGCGTATAATTCCCAAAAAAATCGTTTGTACATACCGGGGTTCGAACCTGCGTACATGCGGAATGATATTCCACTTGACCACCACGAGTTGTATTAATGTATCGACTGTAATAAATTTAGCGAAACAAATTTAACATTATTTTATTTTATCGTTTTAATGCGGTCAGTACCGCCGACGGAAAATGGTGAACAATAAATTTGACTGCAGGGAGTCCGGCGGCGCGGCGTAGCGCTCCGACCACGGGCCAAACGGACCGTTTCCGTTAATGGGGCCAACGGAATTGAGAAAAGTGAGGCGTCTGACCCACCCCGGCACACATGCACGATAATACAGGAAACCGAGCGTTCCGGGAACAACAGCTACAGACGAGGAATCAATCCCAGATCAAACTACACTAATCCTTTTGGTTTTATCTGTGTGCTTATACTATCTTATATTCCACGTTAATGCACACAAGTGTCTATTGGGACAATGGTCAAAGAATATCAAAATAAGTGTTCAGTTTAGACTTCCAAATGGTTTTATAATCGTCCAAGAGATTAACACCAATAGGCCACAATAAAAATTTCTAGTCTGGTAGTAGAAATGATTAGTAAGAATTTCATTAAATGTTACAAAAAAAAGGGAAGTATATCTTTAACAGAATAACAGTTTAGTTTTTCTTAATTTTTAAATTTATTAAATCAACATGAACTTAAATATTGCTAATTTCTCAGCGTTAAAACTTGATGTAAATAACCAAAATAATGAAAACAATAAAAGCGACAGGCCGTAGTCAACCAATATAAAACATGTAGGTCCCATGAATAAGAGAACAAAGTCTTAGTCTTCAGATTGATATTTTAAATATAGGTAAAAAGTTATCTATTGGTAGTGGGTAATTAATGGCCTCGTGGGATGGGATTTAATAATTATTATTATCTATTCAATTATAATCATGTAAATTGACAGAAATGTAAACATAGGTAGGTAGTTATACCATTTTCGAAAAATGTGAGTAGTTGACGCTCTTTACGAATTATTTACTCATATAACAATAGTTTATGAGATATTAAAAGCCGGCCGCTACTTTGTTTGCCTTAGTAACCTTATAATTAATGACGCCATACATTATTTTCGTGTAATTCTAAAGATTTACGCAGCGAATGCCGAGACAGTTTTTAGATGGCAGGATTCTTTTAAACTTATTTGCCAGTTATCGTTATATTTCTGCTAATTTAAATTATGTATTTAACAATTATAGCTTTTTTATTCTGGTGTATGCCAATTCATGTTTGCGTTCAAATAAATACGAAAGTTTTGTTTGTTAAGTTTTCACTTTAACTCCTCAACGGATCAACATGAAATTTTGAATACATGTTGTGAAGGATCCAGGTCAAGGGGTCAAGAGAACATACAGTAATTTTCATACAAAAAAAAGACTGCTCCCAAGGGATAGACCAAATCTGTAAAATGAGATTAAAATCCATTCAGTTTTGTTTTCATGAAAGAGTAAAAAACATCCGTCTATACTGATAAAATTCTTCTATATAACATGAATAGCACAGTCGTAAATACACAAAGGCGAGCTTAATTCATAAGCGTAGCTAACAACAAACATAGCATTTCATAACTGTAGAGATAATTAGTGAAAACCAAAAGCGGATTATCCGTCCTTCCCTTCCCATTTGTCGCGACGCGACTCCGTTGGTACGAGGTGCCCTCTCATCATTTATAAGATCTATAAATAATTATCTTCTGATCAGAGATAATCATCAATGCATAGTTGTGGAAAATGTGCCATGAAGATCCCATAGACCAGGGCAAAGAGGTATAGAGGTCGGTAAACTGGTCAACCAAAAGAGCCAAATATAAGCAATACAACGCCGAAATTTATTCACAGAGCCTTTTTGAAGTGAAAACTTCTTGAGCGGGTATTCCGGTGAAGCTGTTAAGACCTTGCTTGGTCAATAGTACGCTATTACTGACTACGCAGTTCGGAAAAAAAAAATTCTTGAGCGGGATTTTTGGCAGGAGATAAATTTATAATTTTGCGTCATGACATGCTAGTAAACATGACCGGTCGTATTGCGCTTTCGCGACTTACGTCACACTAGAGACGCATAGTATAGGAGCTTATGTACATTTAACATTGATATTTTGTATTGAGATTGTGTAGCCTACCATATGTTTGATTAATTAATAAACTGTATATAATTATTGTCCGGAGTGCCAAGAGATGTGAAAACCAGACTAATAATAGTAATTTCCAATTTATTAAATTTAAATAATTCATACTAAAATGAATTTAATAATTCAAAAGAGAACACAGTTATACCATTGTTTTGCGTTTTCACTTCATTCGACTGTTTCGACTTATTTTTTAAAACTTAAGCTTTGCTTTAGTAGAGACATTTTTATGGGGATAATTAGGATCAAAAGTACACTCTCGAACTTGCCGCTACTTGCTAAGTATGTCTTTTCTACGAGCGACTAGCTGTGATGTAGTTACTTTCTAAAAATGTGCTTCTTTTCTGTAGGCTTTAGTTTCGTAAATGTTTATTTGTCTCTTATAAGGTAAGCTAATAGATAAAATTCCGTGGCTACACAACTTTTGTGGAAGAGCCGCGATTTGCAGACTACTGCCATAGACCATCAAGTGCGACGTCGAAAATGGACTTGGATCGGCCATACTTTAGTAAGTGACAATAGTCATATCCCTTGGCATGCATTGGATTGGCAGGCAGACATTGGACTGGAATCCCCAGGGTTTTGGGGTGTCATCATCATCAGCCTGTATGAACCCACTGCAGGGCTATAGGCCTCTTCCCGAAGGTGTAAAGGTGTTAAATAACATCTAAGACTTGAGACATCCAAGCCAACCTCACCTGCACGTAGTGCACCCTGTTGAATAACGAACGAAGCAATGGCGAAAACGGGGTGGTAGGGTTTTACAGCCTGACTGGTTCGCAACCACCGAAAAAACCCGTCATAGTGATTCGCCATTGCGGGTCGCGTTTCGGGATCAGCCTGTGCATATCCAGCTTTTTCGCAGGCCAGCATGACAGCGGCGACCGCCGATGAATTGTGTGTCACTCGGTGGTCGCCGTTGTTTTTGGATTGTACGGTGCTTACCATCAGACACAGTGCAGTCATTTTGCCGTGCTACAATAAAAAAAAAAGTGTAAGCGGAGACGCGATCGACTTAGACAGTCCTGGCGAAGATCAGTGCTCGCAAAGTCTACTAAGCTTGTGCTTATTTGGTTTGCGGTGGAGGGTGAAGCCATTGACAGAACGAGATGGAATAGCATTGTGTCTACCCTCTATTCCGACAGTTTAGGGACATGGACCTCAAGAGAGCAAGATAAATAATTAATTAGCCGTTCTGCTTGGAGGGTCGCCGCTGTTTGCCCACATCAGACTCGTGACATTTTAATGGCGTTTTAAATGCGGATACCACGTGGTCATTTACAACGATGAACATTGGTCTTATTACAAACAAAAATGAACACGTGTTTAGCACGAGTTTTACTAAACAGTGTGTAAAATCGTAAATCTTATTGAACACGTGTTAAAATACGCGGTCTATAGCTAAACAGCTAAAGTTTTTTATCGCAAGCAGCTCTGAATAGCATTTGTTCAATTCAATCTCATCATTCAAAAATGTTCCATTGCATACATATATTTAGCAAACAATTTGAATTTATGAATCTCATTTTTGTTCAGATTTTCAATGCGAAAAAATATTTATTTTAAGAAAAAATGGTTATCATTATTGTGAAACTTTAGTTAAAAGAAAATTGGTAAAATACGCAATATATAAGGTTAATGTATTATGTCAAAGGGCGTAAAGTGGAACAAAAGTATAACAATAAATTAAAAAACGTCAACTTAGATAAGCGTTAGAAAATGTTTAAGTTTAAATAGTGTCTACTTCTAAACAAGATTACATCAAACTTTTTTAAATACGTGTTCAACGCGTCTTCAACTTTTTTGTGATAGGGAGAATGTTTATAACTAGACGTGATCTATCTAACGTCCAAAGCATACAATAGACCTCGTCAATCTTTTTGACGTCGTCGTACTATAAAGAGATTTGGTTAAATTTTCTTTGTTAGTAGGTATTCTCGTGTGAAGCCATTCCATGTTCCAGACTTAGTAAAACCAGTAACAGTTTTTTTAGGTATTACCTAGGTTAGGTTTTACAACAAAGTCGCAAAGCATATTACCGATTGCCGGGTTTTTGTAGTCCGGTGAAGCTGTTAAGATCTTGTTAAGGCAAAAGCGTAGTCGGATCGAAAAAAAAATCGACTGCCAGTAACTGCAGAGGCCGGACTGTAAGTTTAAGCACCATGTCAAGCGGGTGTTGGTATGAAAAGGATATTGTGAAGTTGATCAATATGTGAACGATCATGACATCCAAAGTTGACACCTCTCTCTGTGCGTCCACTAAAAACGAGTGCAACCGTCTGTGTTTGTAAAAATATGACGCAGGCCGGTATGACAACACGCAGGCCGGTATGACAGCGGCGACCGGCGATGGATAGTATGTCTCTCGATGGTCGCCATTGTTTTTGGATTGTACTGTGCTTACCATCAGGCACAGTACAGTCACTTTGCCGAGCTACAATAAAAATATATATATATATATATATAATGAAAAGACAAACTTGAACGAGTTTCTTTCCGGTTCGTCACGCTGACTGGATTGTTTTCCGAAACGGTGGTAGTTTTGACGTTCATAAGCGCCTTATTAGGGCCTATACTGAAAAAAAGTATTTTTGATTTGATTTTGAACAACTAGCCGGAATCGAAGACTGGCATTATATTATTCATATAATGCGTGTTCATACATACATTTGTTATCTGCACCTTTATATTCAGAGCGGTCTGTATTGTATTTACGACAAAATTACGTTGATATAAATGATAGCAAGATGTACGGATAGATCTAAAAATGCCGCTGTCGTAAGATATAATATTATATATGTATATATATTGGCTTATTCTGTAACATGACAAAGGAAAAGAGATCACTATAGCGAGCTTATCATATACTAATTTTTTTTTAATAATTGTAAGTTTTAGCGTTTGACCAGAATCTCACCTGATGCAATAACTCAATTTCGTTCGTTTATTTTAATTTAGTCTATTTGTTTGTTTAATGTAATTTCGCAGAACACGGAAAATAAGCGAATCTATACATAATTCAAACGAGGCGTGAAGAGACACATGTGCACGTCGGCGTGATAGCGACGACTGCCGTTGTTATTTAACACCGACGGTCACCGTTACTTATGGACTGTACTGTACTTTCCATCAGGTACCGTACAGTCACTTTGCCGAACCAGTTTAAAAAAAATATATTCGCTGTTATTAGAGATTCGTTAATACGCCCTTTATTATATTCACAAAAATAATTGACTAGGTTACTTTGAAACAGCTAATCACACAACATACCTTAGTTGTGAAATCATATTAAAATGGTTTACTGTCTCGCTTATATTCATTGCATACAGCGACGTACAATTGTTGAAAAACATTATTAAGGAAAAAAAATGTATTACATAGAATATCATGTAATTTATTCAGACTTCGCATATGTTTTATTTAATTGAAGGCGTTACTTAACGGAAATCTATAATTAAATGTGTTAATTCGAAATCGATTGTGGTCATTACACGTTAATCTGCAATATATTTTAATTAATTATATCACTACACATTATAAAACAAAGTCCTCCGCCACGTCCGTCTCTTTTCGCGATAAACTCCAAAACTACTGAACGGATTTTCAAACGGTTTTCACCAGTAGATAAAGTGATTCATGAGGAAGGTTTAGATATATAATTTTACAAGGTTTTTTGTAATTATCAGAGCGGGATAACGTCCGCCGAGCCCGCTAGTTTTTTTTTTAATATTTTACTGTTAAATACCAACAGTCAACCGACATCAGGTTCGACCACCAAGGACGTGTTTTTAATTACTAATATTTCGCCCTTTCTATAACTCTAGTTTCTGATTTAACGTTTTCAGGTATACTTAACGCAAATAAAAACAAAACGTTTTTTGTCGCAATGAGACGTGGTAGCGGCCAAACAATTCCACATGGAAATGCAAAGTAACGTCCACTACAATATTCGTTTATTCTATTCTGTATATAAGAATGGATGTTAATATATATGAAACTGGCGATCGCTAACGGCTTCGCTCGCGTTAATTCTAGATTTGGTCTATTCGTCGGGAAAAGTACATTATTTTTCGATGACTGGTGGTACTCTGTATCGTTTTATGTACTCCTGACACCATGCCTGCGAAACTTTACGATTATTGTTTAAGTATTTAAGGCGTGAAAGCGTAATAAACAAACCCATGTTCGCATTTGTAATATTAGTTAAGACGTTAGACTCTAATAATTTCAACAGTTCTTATAAATATCACATTTTTATAATAACAATATATATTTCGAGGGCTTAATAATTAGTTGATGTATGAGATTATATAGATCCCTAACTCATATTGGACTTCCAGGCCAACAATAACTATTACCTAGTCGACAATGGCAGTAATAACCTATATCTATACGTATAATAAAAATGTACATCTAAAGTGTCTAATACTTTTAGATTTTTGTGAAAAAATTATTGCTGGTATCTAGGAATAAGTAATAGAATACATTTCAATCATTTTTAGAAATGTCTGTCTGTCTGTTTGTATGAACACGCATCACTGCTAAAGTACTGGGTTCACAATAAAACCTTACCAATAAAATCATAAAGCATATCCTCGAGTTACATTTAATCTTGGTTTCATTAAAATCGGTTCACGCTGTCTAAAGTTACTGTAATTTTAATGATGACGCGACTGAAGTACGAGAAAAAAGTAGATAAGTAAATGGACTTAATACATTCAGGTGATTTTATTAATGACTTTTTTTTCATTAGGTTCCACGCGGACGGAGTCGCGGGACAGCTGGTCTACTAGAAGATTGGTTGCCAAAAATAAAATACGTAAAAGATATATAGTGCAACGCAGAATAGCGGACACGGTGAAACAATGCAGATTGGATAATAATCTCCGCTACGGATCGGATATTCGTGTGACGTCACGTCACGTCGCATCGTATCCACTACATTCGCCACCAGACGACATCCAACATTCAAATTGCGAATCAGCTCTATTAAATTATATCTGTGCCGCAACCGGGAACATCGTACGCGGGAGTTTAATGTCTCGCGGGGGCTTATTATGCAAATCGACATAGTCTCGACGGTCATCTAGAGTCACGTACGTCGAGACACGTTTCACAAGGCATCGACTGCTCTGTGCTTTTAACTCTTTATAGGACACTGAAAAAGGTGATAGAAAACCATTTCTTGGAACTACTAGGGTCACATACAAATTAGGAACCTAAATATAGTCAACGAATAAGCTGTTATTGTTATTACTCAATATGTCTTCCTCTATATATATTAGGATGTCCGTTATTTACCAAGCTGGCTTTTTTGACTGAGATATCGTTCAAATCATTAATATAAAGCCTAAAAATTTGCAAATAATATTAGAAAAAAACGGTAAAAATAAATTTTGACCTTATCAAAATATATAAATTAAATTTTTACGCCCATATTAAAATTTCTCCATTCCAAGGTTTTTTTTCTTTTATCGAACTGACTACGCTATTGACCAAGCAATGTCTTAACAGCTTCACCGGACTACTAAGGCGAGCGCTTAAGGCACTCAGCCGATTTTATTTTGACAACTAGCTCAAGGGTGCGCGGCACACCTCGGCTTTGGCTGTTGCCTGATACATGCAATTCGCAAACTATGTGAGCTAACCTAAGCTAAAATAACTATTCATACATATATGAGTTGTTGAAACATATATGTGTACCAAGCATACATACCTCAACAACCCTTATATATATTTCGTATCGGATAATATTCTAAACTATTTCAGTTTGATAAGGGGAAAAAATAAAACCCTTCCACTTGCATGTGTAAGCGTGTATGCGTGCACGTGTGTGAAGGTGATATGAGTAATGTTGTCGCAGTGATGTAAGATTCTGTGTCACTGTATCGCGCGAGCAGCGTACTCAAGGGCTCCACGCCGAGGGAACGGACCTAGGCTTGAGCTGCTGCCGAGGGGGGCCTAGTCTGGTGTGCCGAGGGGGGCCTAGTCTGGATCCATTCCAAAGAATCATAGTCAATGGAGAATTACTAATATTTAGTTATTTATGTTAGTTATTCAATAAAACAAGCTAGATAATAATTAAAAAAATCCTAAAAAGTGAAAAAACCTCGTGATAATTGAATAGGAAAAGTATCGTCATTTAGGCACGGTTAAACAGTATTGGATTATTTTTATTTTCTTAAAATATATATTTTCATTTTCACTATATATTATAAAACAAAGTCCTCTGCCACGTTTGTCTGTCAGTTCGCGGTTTTCACCAGTGGGTAAAGTGATTCATGAGGAATATTTAATATATCGTTTATTAAGTTTTTTTTGTATCTGGGCGGGAAAACGTCCGTCGGGCCCGCTAGTAGACAGTTAAGAGGATAGAGGCTTGCCTTTGTGCGCGTATTACTCAAAAACTATTGGACGAATTTCGGCCAATTTTTTTTCTTCTCCATTCTCATATAATTAGTGCTTTCAAGAAAATAATTATTACGATAGACTAATTTAAAAACATTATTAAAGTTTTAACAAATTACGATTCTATAAGCATTGCGCATTCAGCAGTATGTTTTCTTGCTGCGGAGAAGTAGGGCAAGCGGTATGACGTTTATATTTTCCCTCGGTACATAAAATGTATTGTTTAAATAATAAATAACCCAGACGAAGTCACGGGTACCGATTAGTGTTCAATAAATGTTGATTATTTTGATCAGCCTGTATGTTATACTATCACTTTCGTGTGTTACCTTTAACCGACAAGGTCACACGAAGTGTTGTAGGCCATGATGCGGGTTTGTTGCATGTCGATTGGCCTACTTATATTGAGAATATAAATTTATTCACATCTTACGACATTTGTATGTTTTCGCTCTAGCACTCTATCTTTCCACGTACATGTCTCTTAGGGCAATTTACAAGGCTTATAAGACCATCCACACAATTTTGATTATACTTGGATATATTTGGACTCGACATTTATAACAATTGAGCTATCTAATGATATCGACAGTGTGATAAAAACCCTTATTAACTGGGTACAAAAGATTCGTTTCATAAAATTCACTTAAAGAAATTTTCCTGTTGGCTCTATATTTACGTGAATTTTCCTGCATTCAGTATATTTTGCTTTCGATTCATTAATAGGTCATCGTTTTCCCGATACAAGAACGTAACGTGACGTAACCGTTTATATGGAATGATCGAGAACAATCCGGGAGCGGGGTCCGCCGAGCCGAAACGCCTTCATTACGCGACGATAACAAAATGGAACGTTGATTAAGATAAAATTATTTGACTATGAAAAGGCGGAGGGAAGTTCGCCGATGTCGATTTATTACCGGCGAATGTAGTACTGAGACGAAAGTACCGAAATGAAGGGGGCGACTTTTGACGTCGGAAGTAGAGATTCTACGATATTTTAACAATCGAACGAGTCCTCTTTTTCCTTGAGATTTCCATTGTAGAGTAATTTAGAGTAATTCTATAACTATCACTAAATAATAGTGACATCTGTAAATAATTCCTTCTTGTACACTAATATACACTACAATGAAAACTTTACTTTGTGTAATATATATGGGGCATTCCAGGCCAAATTGGACGACATGATAATTTAAAAAAAATCGAAGAGTACATTAACTTTTTAAAGCTCAATTTAAAGCTTAAAATTCAAACATTTAAAAAAAACGAAATAATTTGTTTTTATTTGTTTTATATGAAGGCCATGTAGAAACGAAAAATTCAAAAGGTTCAAATTTGGACTATTTAAAAAAATCTAAAAAAGAATTCTTTTCAACGTGCAATAAAAAAATGTCAAAATTTGACAAGAGGGCTACAAAAACATCACAAAATTGAGGAAGTTATTTATCTTATCATTTATAGTTATTGGAGCAATTAGTAGTATCAAAATATATCAATAGCCTATAGTGTTTTGTCAATATCTTTATAGCAGACTCGCATTTATCGGCGCACGATACTCGATTAACATAAGAGAGAATCGAGGAACATCACTAATCAGAAACGAGCGGAAGAAAGAAGAGAATTCAACAACTCTTTCTCTATGAAGAGAAACCCTCGTCTCTCGGTCGCGTCGAGCGTTAATTAACCGAAAATCGAAAAGTCAAAGCCGGAGTCGGGCTTTATGCAAATTCGAGCGAAACGACTCTCGCGTAGACAACGACAGAATTTTTACCAGAAACACTGTTTGAACCGGGTGATTTGAGAGAGGGCGGCGACTCTCTTTAACTTTCTACAAACGTCCGAAATACAAATTAATATCGCAATTACTGCCGCGACGTTTTATCTTTACAGAGAAGTTAATTTCCTAAGTGATTTGTAGGGATTATATAGTAATGTGAATTTGAATTTTAATGTTATCTTAATCTCTAGAAATATATCGCTCTAACTAGGACTTAAGTTGGTTTTAGTACATAATAGTATTAGCTAACTACACTAAAAAGTAAACCATATAAAATAGAAAACTAGAGAATCATATAGATTCACTATTCCAATTAGCGTGGCTTTGACCAACTCTAGATCTCTCAATGGTCATCACTGTTCTTAGGCTCTATTTACCATCAAAGAAAGTATTTGTCAGACCGAGAATTAGCCTAAAACTGGCATTAAAAGTCAATTAAAACCCTATTTACGTTAATAGTTTAACTTTTACCTCTTCCTGAGAATCCGCATATCGTGCTAAAAAATTATATTTCAATATTTTTAGAACCTAAATAAAATCAGTTTATTTATGTCTTTAAATGAGGGTATTTTATTTTTTCTTAGTATACATGATAGAATATAATATAGCCATACTCGACAGCTAAAACTAATGCACAGTGAATAGATATAGTCACGGAAAACGTTTCCTCAAAAATGACTTTGACATATAATTAACACGGAAATGAAAAAGGGTACGTTATGCTATGCCATAGATTCCCAAAGTTCACGCGTAACCGCGGACGGTGAAACCTTTTAGGGGACAGCAGGGGGCTTAAATGTAATTAGAGGTCGTTAACGCAGCCAAGAGGTAACTACGGAAACTAGAAATAAATTTCAAAGCGAATAAATATTAATGCTATTTTATTTAGAATCAATTCTCTCTAATAATATGACCTTGGTTCGAACTTCGTAAATGTTTACCTCTCCTTTGTCTAAATTATTTGTCCTTCTTACAATTTTCTTCATCTTCTTTGTCCATCATTTCAAACTGAATCGCTTCTTGTGTACAATAGTAAACATGTTTCGGCATAATCTTTACCACGTAGAGTCCTGTTGGTCTGAGGATGGTAAAATTTGGTACCATTTCAATCACACAAAGACTTCAAGCGGAATTCCATAAATTTACATTATATAAGAAATAGTAAACAGCTTTAAAAAAGAAGATCAACGAAACGTCAACCAGTCTGAAGTTGCACCTACACCAACGTCACACTCGCAAGAACATTCGATTCGCGAGCGCACAGTAAATTGTTACACGCATTGAAATTGTAACAAAACGCAAAATCTTTTTATTAACGTTCACGACAATAAGTAGCGTGCTACTTACTGTAACCATTGCGAATAGTTCCAAAAAGAGGCATCAATAAACTGTTGTCATGTTCTAAACACACGGGTCCCTAAATTCCCTAATAGTTTGGGAACATGTGCGCCACACGAAGCCGTTACCATCCTGGGTAACGTGAGAAAGAACATTTAACGCTTTAATTATTTGAAGCGTATCGCGTGATATCATTAGAGTATAATTGCTACCACAAATTTCTTTTGTCGCTTAACCGGTGAATTTGCGGGTATTATCAAGCGTATTTCTGTTGATAATAATACTGTATCTATTTTAGATAAATGTTACACGATATTTCAATAAAGATATTCGTTACTTTTTTATATAATACTAGCTGACCCGGCCACGGCTTACTGTGGCTCAGTTATTAAATTAATATTATGATAAATTATTTTCAAAATTGAAACGCAGTGCCATCTATGACATATCTATAACAGTTGGTCCTATAGTTTTCTGTCAACAAACTAGTTTAAAGCGCCATCTGTTCGAGACTGATGAAACTTACAGTTAAGAACAATAATCAACATTGCCGATCATATAATTTGTAATTAAAAAATATGGAGCCCATTAATCGAAATATAAATTATCCTATTTCACAAGAGGGACCAAATTATACACACATAAATGCTGATTTTGATGAAGTAGTGCCGGAGTTCATTGTAGACAAACATTATAACAATGGATTTTTATATATTATAAGATTGCGTTACTTATATAGACTTCCAAATTGAAAGTAATTGACTTGCGATCGCTTCAACTAGATATCTGATCTTACATATGTTAGATCATAGGTTATTATGCATTGTACAAAAATATGTGTAAGACACGTGGTGAGTACATATGTTGGCGTCGGCCAAACCGGCACCGGTATCACAGCCAAGAGTTGTTGGCAACCGAGTACTCAGATACCATGCGGTGCGACTGAAAATAATGTCTGAATATCACATACATTTGAAGTGTCAGAATTCGACAATGAGAAAGGCAGGCGAGACACTGTTCTCTGAATATAGATCTTTTGAACTCATAGACATTACAGATATATAGAGGCCAAAACCATTCATCACGGTCTTAGCAATTAAACATTAATTTATGGTCAGGTTTTAGCGTATGCTAAATTTAAATAACGATATGGGCCTAAAATGATACCACTAGAAGCCCAGAAAAGGACTAACTGAAATATGGATACTACAAAACACTTTTAAGCGCTTAATGCCACATGTTCAACTTGGCAATGGTTGTTAGCCATGTAGGCAATTGAAAATAAGTACGATGTCGTCTTTAAACAAAATTTAGATTCAAATAAGACGGTACCTGATAACGCTACTGCTAAGGTACACTTTAATCTACTCCTGAGGATTAAGCAAAAACGGCTGATGAGTCTTGTTTCCTGCTGGACAAGGTATTTTCTATACTGCACAATAGGCAATAGCGCGGTACTACAACAGAATCGTAAGTAATTACAGCACACCCTCAAATAACATTATAATAGAAGGTGGAAGCACATTATTTACCCATTACGCGTGCCCGGCAAATAATCATGTGGCTACGAGTTTCAAGAACACGAGAATTACCCAAACTATCAACCTATCATGTGCCAAATAGTTTAGTAATTTACTTTCGAGTCGATAATTAAGTTGATAATTATTTTTGATTTTGTCTCCTCAGCAACAAGACATCACTTGCATATTTGCAAGGGTCATAATTGTAATTTAGGAATCGTTCATTACTCCTTTAAAATTCGCTTCGTAATTTTGTCTATTGTATATCATAGTGATAGGGATTTTTCCAAGTCCGCCTGACTAACTACCACCCTGAAGTTCAAAACCTGTTCCGGCAATAGCACTTGAGAGTCAGATCCCTTTCGGTTTGGCGTGTTTACCATCTTAGACCGAATTGTCCAGGTCCGCCTGACTAACTACCACCCTGAAGTTCAAAACCTGTTCCGGCAATAGCACTTGAGAGCCAGCCCCCTTTAGGTTTGGCGTGTTTACCATCTTAGACCGAATTGTCATATAACATCCTAAGAGATTGTGGTCAAACGTTAAATAAAAAACAATGTTCCGACTTTTAAATGAAACTCTTTGTAGTAGTTTTCATTACTCAATATTAGGGTGGATACACCACAGTGTGATATGTATTTTACATGTGCTCACAGAAGAACCAATAATTCTGTAGGTTTTGTAAAACTCTTTTCATAATTTTTATTTTTATTGACATAGATTTACGCAATATAACGAGTTCATAAGTTGAATAATTCTTAACACCAGAGACAGAGAAATTGAGGCGTAATAGGTTAACATGATACGGCAAGTTACGAGAAGAGATAAAAGTCGTGTAACTAGAAAAGTTTTGAAAATGACGGTAGCAGGATATAGGAGTAGAGGAAGACCGAAAAAGCTGTGGGATGAAAAAATGATATGTGAATAAAAGGTGTGAGTAATTCTTCACTATGAAATAACACTTAATTACTTAACACTAACGGTTATTACAAAATGTTAAATACGTATTGAACCCTGGCTTTAAAAAGGTCTCATATTGAATGCACCGCGGTCGCTGAATGTTCGCCATCTTATTCTTTTGTCTCGCTTTAGTTACGTTAGGTTAGACTTGTGAAAAGGGACAATGCGAACTTGCCCCGGGCGAGCGCGGTGCATTTATTAGGAAACTGTTTTTAAAGCAAGTATTTAATACGTATTTAACTTTTTTGTAATAACACGGTTAATGTTTTGGTCACTTTGACACGAATTGTAGTGATTATTTATATGTACAATAATAAAAGGAAATAACATCGTTAGATAACGTTATCCTTCCTTGATACTGACACCGGCTGACGCCTACACTCGTAATTTCTGACTCTTCAACCTAATCTCATAAATAAATGCACTTGACAAATATTATAAAAACGTATGTATTAACAATGACCTCATTTGCAGTAATCTCTACTAGTATCTATACTTCTATGCTTTTATAAAGCTGAAGAGTTTGTTTGCTTGAACGCGTTAATCTCAGCAACTACTGCTTCGATTTGAAAATCTTTCAGTGTTAGATAGCTCATTAATCGAGGAAGGTTATAAGGCTATATGTAACATCACGCTAAGACCAATAGGAGCGGAACACTAATGAAGAATGTTTCAAAATCGGATGTTTTGTTCCTTTTGACAGCTTCCGTTGCGTGTTAGCGTTACCAAAGTACTTATTCCACGCGGACAAAGCCGTGGGCAGAAGCTATTAATAATTATATTTATAAATAATTTATTCCTTTCGTAGAACAAATAAAAAGTAATGTTTTTTGTAAACTATCGCAAAAATCATTGTACCATTAAATTAATCATCAACATGAAAGTTTATACTGAAGTGGTTTTTCCAAGTTTTCTATGTTATTCAGTGTACTACAACTCACCACTAGACGGCGCTAGGTATATTTTATTGTTAAGTTTTAAATTGTAATTTAACGTGGACGAAGTTACATGTGGTTGCTAATATTTCTATGAAATTAAAATTAGTAAAATATTTATATGTATTTCGGTAGGTCGTACACACTACACACGACAGTACTATATGAATGGAATGATGTTGCTAAAAAAAATCTACTTTTCTGATAGTTACATGTAGAAAGTACTGTCGACAGAAGTGAAAACTTAAAACAATGGAAAAAGTGTTTTTTCTTAATCATTTTTAAACAGTTCATAGTCTGAGTTATTTATATGTCATATTTTTTTAATTTAAATGTTTAGTCTATAACATTAGTCTGGTTTTCATATCTACTTTTCATATCTCTGAGAGCAATAATTATATACCGCTTATTAATTAATCAGACATATGTTGGGCTGCACAAGTTCAATATTACATGTACACAGGCTACTACGTTGCTAGTCTGGCGCGAGTGCAATACCTCACGAGCATGTCAGTGACGCTTCACAAGACGTCGCTGACGCGAATCTATAAGTTTTTCTCCAACTAAAAATCGCTCAATGCGATTATAGAAATTTTCACTTAAAAAACAATGGAAACGTAGCACTTATTTGATTTGAAATGACTAAACGCCTGTATATTAAATAGGGTATTATGAAAAAGTCTAATGTAACGGCTTGTCAGTTCAAATAAAATGAACTTGATTATTACACAATAAGGCATATTATGCAAGTATAAATATTCAGATAAACATGAAACGGATATTTACATAAAAGCCTACATTGTATAGCATAAAAACAGTTTGAATGAATATCGAAGAATAGATAAACTTTAAATGACAATTTATTGATAGTTCATATTAAGATTATATTGAAATACTGATAGAGAAATTCTTCATACGTATTTATTGACTTGCATTGTGAAACTGGAGAATCTGACTGGTTAGACATACCTGGAACAAACATAAATATAGTTTAATCACAATCAACACAAACTCTAAATAATTTTATCTGTATACAATCGACTCTCGATACTTTGACACTTGATAATTCGAATATCTCCATAATTTGAATTGTTTTCACGGTCCCTTGAATAATACTGGATAAATTGAATAAAATCGTTGTTCATTGATCCCTTCGGTAACTAAAAGTTGAAGGTATTGTATGTAGTTTGCCATCACGTAATAATTGAAGTCCAGGCTTCCATACTCTTTAGAAGCATGTATTATGCAGATGTGTATGAGGAGAAAGGAAACAAAGAAAAAAACCCCTAATTAAAGTCACAATAAATGAACCAAGGAGTTCTCTTACTGCCCTACGCTTCTACGCTCAGCTCTCACTACGATCGAAAATTCATTGGATATTGAGAGACTATAGTTAAATCAAATAAAATTACGGACTTCTTTTCATAATAAAATTTGTGAATAATCGTACAAATAAATGCGCTCTGGTCTTAGGAGCCACAGTTTTACGGTAACTCCTATCTGGGCACGAACTAAAAAGTTCGCAACATCTTATTTTTTGTGGAACAATCTCCCGGCCAGTGTGTTCCTTCCTTCCTATAACATGGGGTCCTTCAAGCGCAACGTGAAGAGGCATTTACGCAGGCTGGCATGACAACGACAACCGACGGAGGAGGGCGTATCTCTCGGTGGTCGCCGTTGTTTTTGAATTGTACTGTGCTTACCATCAGGCACAGTGTAGTACTTTGCCGTGCTACAATAAAAAACATGTTTAAAATAAGAAATCACCAGTTATATTCACGTGATTTTTTCCTCCCGCTCTCTTGCTTATTTTGAATTTCTATTTGAATATCCAGTTATTTTGAACTATTTGTAATTTGAAATTTTTCTCTGGCATTTTGAGTGTTTTTTTTTACTTTCACTTTATTAACTATCTTCGAAGACCAAATTTCACACACGGTTAAACCAAAAGGGAACAGCAGTTGTCTATTATCGTATTCTAGGTCGTATTGAAGTGGCTGCTTAATTGTACTTACTTTCTGATGAGAACTGGAAAAACGTAAATTTGCAGGTAAACCTTTTTTTGATTAAGAGAACGACACTATATATTTTTTTTTATTTTGAAGGCGATATTTATTTTTGCTTTTTGCTCTTGCGAAATATGTAACGAAGTTGAATGAGTTCCATTGTTAAAGAAATAACAACGATATTGGTTTGTAAATATATACTCTGCTAGGTAAAGGTCTCAACTCAGGGGAATATACGGGTTAAATTACCCACACCCCCACAAATCTACGATGTATTCGCGATTTTAAATGCACGAAATAATCTGTATCATAGTAATGGCATATTTCTTAAGCGTCTTAGTTTCTTTTAATACCATGTTTCTACACTGACACTCGACTGTTAATGATTAGATTCGTATTCATAAATGTACGGGATTTCGGAACATTTTATTCGAATAGAATATCTGTCTATTTTACCGCATTGAACCGCCTACTTCGAGGTCCTCCCAAAAATAAAACGACAAGATCGATTTGAGACGTGTAATGAAAACCTAAGATTAATTACAGTTTCGTGCCTTATACATACTCGTTTGCTATTCTTGACACCGCCGTTTAGTTTTGTATAGATTCTAACAAGCGCCATCTTTTAACGCCTTACGTAAACAAACTACACCGTTCACGCATGGACAATAGGATGTTCACCAACACCATCAACTGTGTCCACTGTACCAAAGTGACTGACGACGTAGTTGTTAGCGCTAGATAGTAGTAGTATATAATAGTAGTATTAGAGTGCGAGAGTTTGCTAGCAAAAATAACAAAAGCTAACAAAAATACAAAGACATCTGAAGACATGAAACTCGTTTACTATTCCAAGGGTTATGTGTGATTAATACAATGACATACTTTGAAGGTCGCCAACGAATTCCGCGGACTTCGTATCTCTGATGCAGTTTTTGTTTCAAGCTACAAGCCTTTTTACGCGGAAAGAAATACTACATGCTACACCCAAAGGCTCGGGGAAGCGTGTGTGCTGTCGAAGACTCCTACCGACTAAAAACTATATGATAAACCGTTCACCGCATTAATAGGAGTGTCACACGGGGTGGCGTGAGCATATTCCATGACATCCCCGGCGCTCTACCACCCTCTACTAATTTTTTACCGAGGTTGTCTCCACATCAGCTTAGTAAATTGCATACAAATATAGCTTATAACGTAAAAGATAATTTATTTGGATCACAATTTAATGGAACATATTAAGTCGCTATCAGCTTACTGTGCGACGGTCCCCGGCAACGCAGCCGTCGTGTTGCGTCCGTCCGCCCCATGTTATTACTATCCATGGTTAATTATTAACACAATTAAGATAACATACATTTATCTAGGATGTTTGCGTTCGCCGTGCGACCGAGAACAACTATTATATCTTATCTAGTACGATGCTTCGTAAATATACCGACGGCTCGTGATGTACCTACGTGATTTATTTCTAACACTTCTTTTATATAAGTACTACGTATTCACCAGTGTGCTGTATTAGATTCTGACTGCATTGTACTTTCTAAATTTAACGTCTTACGTATTCGATTAAATTGTCACTCAACAGCAGATGACACTGAGGTATAATGTTGGCTCATAACCAGATGATATTTTGAATTAAATCAATTGTCAAAAAAAAAAACACCACAACTAAACATGAACGCGACTACCGAAGATAGACGCTTTTATATTAGGGTACACCTAATATAATATAATAAAGTATATTATTAGTAAGACTAGTCTTACCTTCATTAATAATATTGCTATTATGATTTACTCACGACGATAGAATAATTTATTTTTAAGGACTATCACAAAGATCAAATATCTATATAACCTATATACATTGTTTTTTTTTTGTTTAAACATAACAAATATGTTTTTCTTCACACTTTTTTTTATGTCATAGGTGGCAAACGAACAGGTGGGTCACCTGATGTTAAGTGATCACCACCGTCCATGGACACTAACAATACCAGAGGAGTCGCAAGTGCGTTGCCAGTTGGCACCCTTTGGGGGGAAGGGTTAGAGGGTGGCCCTCCGGCGATCTCACTGACCGAACGAAACGCAACAATGCAAGCATGGGTGGTACTACGCCGGACGAGCCGACCCATTCATGCTGAAACCAGTAATAGCTTCAGCGTGGCTCTAGAAAAAATTGTCTTGTGGTACGAAATTCGTCAGTGTACGAAGTAAAAGTTGCAATAAACTTCATTCATTCAGTACTAATAATTATAGATTAGAGTTAGAAATAGTAGCTACGATTTTAAATCTTATAGAAAACATTTTCAATTATTTTTTTCATTTTATTTTCAACGAGGTTTTTACTTGCGTAAAATTTGTAAAAATATTGTATATATACTAGATATAGAATTAGACTAAGCATATCTATGCTTCTAGTATACTAATATTATAAACCTGAAGAGTTTGTTTACTTGAACGCGCTAATCTCAGGAACTACTAGTTCGATTTGAAAAATTATTTCAGTATTAGATAGCTCTTTAACAAGGAAGGCTATATATCATCACGCTAGAACCAATAAGAGCGGAGCACCGATGAAGAATGTTTCGAAATCGGGTTTTATTCCCTTTTCAGAGCTACCGCTGCGTGTTAGCGTTAGCTCGAAGTAACTATTCCACGTGGACTAAGTCGCGGGCAGAAGCTAGTATTTATATAAATAACAAGTATATATTAATAGTAGAATATATTTCAATAACAGTAACGATTTGTTTATTTCCCTCCATCTGTTTGAATCTGTCACATGGTCAGCCACACAATATGAGAAATAAATCCCTAATGATATTAAATATAATATATTTGTTACTTTATTATTTTAAAACGATACGTACAATAGCACTAGTTTTACGTCGATATTATAGCCGACACAGTTATATTTTACAATAGTATTTGCATCACACAGTAGAAAACGAAAATAACATTATAATAACAATTTAAGCATTCTTCCAACAAAACGATCATGACTCAACATGATTCAACAATAACGTTATCTATATCGATGGATTCGTAAACAAATTAATTCAAATTTTATGCGAAAGTGTAAATAAAACTTGTACGTTATCAAAAAGTAATGTAACGTTTATCAGATTCATCAAAACGATATACTATCGCGGTGAACACGACATGATATGCGCACGCAGTTCATGGTCCGGGCCATAGGAAATTTGTACGGCCACTATGTGAATTTAACTTTTCCGTGAATTAAAAATACAATATTGGATTAAAACCCTGAGAAGACAAACTAGAATACTAGAAACAGGAGTATATAAATCACGAGGAAGAAACGACACAATACTCGATAATCTTTTAGAAGCGATGACAGCTTAGTTATTTTCATTTCTCGCCTCTTCGCAAAGAGCTGTCCCAAGCCTTCCTACGTTTACGCCCTAAATTACTTCGGTCAGTTACACTATGCTCCTTGTAACCGTTACGTTCAAGACAAATTCAGGTTTCGCGAGCCACGTTCGCTCTCATTCCCGAAATGTCAAGGAGGTCATCATCATCATACTTAGATTCTACGATTAGACGTAGTTTCAAACCTTTGCAACTGAATCAGACCTTTGAGCGAAGGAAAAACATCAAAGGAGAGACATGGTTGTAGGGATTTTCTGAATCCAACTGGGTAGCTATCCCTCAAGTTGAAAATCTGTTATCTGTTGATGCGTGATACATATACATATATATACATACATATGTATAGCTGAGGTTGTTGTAAGGTCCTCTACATAACTATTAAATCTAGTGACTACTTTACTGCACGTAACTACATAACTGTTTGCTACTTGATAACATAAAGAATACCTATAATCTAAACTGTAGCTAAGGGATAGTATGCTTAAAGATAACAAGAAGCTAAACCAAGACAAACGAATGACTCTGTGTTGCAACTATTGAAAGACACCGAAAATACCATTAAATCCGAAGTGAAGCGTGCTGACTAGATAGATGATTCTGTGGAATTGTTAGCCAATACTTGTATTTTACAACATGCAATAAAATAACTCTACAATAATATAGAGATATCATAAAAAATTACATACATAACCACAATAATTAAGTTTAGACTCTTACACAACCGCTCACAGAAAACGTACAAAGTGAATGTTGAAATACGTTAGGGTCATCCCTCTTACTATAGGCAGTAAATGTAAAACCATATTTTGTTTTAGTGACTATAGAAGCAGTATAATTTACTACGAATTAAATTATAACGCTAATTCTAACATTAAAATTATGAAAACTGACAAGCACATTGCTTAAGTTAAGAAAATGACCAATTCTTACTATTCAGTTATATCATAAGATACTACCAGCTACTATCCATACACATATGTAATAAAGCTGATGTATTCTAAAGAAGTCGCAACCCTAAAGGCATGTATGTGAAATAAAATAATTACGAAACCAAGCCCTTGCAACAAGCACGCATAATAGGCTGCACGATGTTGCCATTGAACGTTCCAATGAACCTTTGTAACATTGAGACAGATAATCCTCAGCAACGACGCAACCAGACAAATTATAGGTGACAAAGCAAACGTATGTACATCCGACGTATTGAACGCGACGGAGCTATATTGTATTCAGATTATGTGTTCATCATTAATGAAGACAATCTCTTAAAGCAAAACCTTACTTGTTAGTATAGACAGAATTTTGTTTGACAGCTAATTCAGCTGTAGTGGAGGGTACGGGCCATGACATAGATTCTGATTACAATCACATAATTTTAATTATTAAAATTCATTCATGATTAAAAGTTTGATTTTCATGATAATTAAATTATACAGGTATAAAACCATCATCTGCCTGTAAGAGGCCCATTTCAAGGTCATAGGCCTGTTCCCGAAGGAAGGTAAGACCACATACATAATCACCACGCCAGTCCCCGACGTGTAGGCTATTTTAAACTAAGAAATCCACATTTTCCCAAATAAAGTAGTACTACAAGTTCATTTCTAAGGTTCAGGTTTTCTCACGAGGTTTTCCTACACCTTCAGCCTATAGTGTTATCAATTTAAATTAGTGAGTGTATGCTAATTTCGAAAAATTGGTACATTTTTGCCGCGGTTCGAGCCTGCGGTCATCGGAATGATATTCCACAGGTCAAACCACTAGACCACTACAACTATATATATAAAATAATGTAGAATAAAATATCCCCAATATCTTACTTTGTGGGTTCCTAACCAAAACTGTTTTCAGATTTAATTTCCGTTATGTTCTATTGAATTAACTTGGTCAATTTACTAAATGTGGATTGTTTGGAAGAATTAATGAAATCTAACGTGTATTATTGAAATATTTAAAATTGACTGAAATAAGTTGTTTAGTTTCAAACTAAGAATATACTATTTACATGTAGGTGTGTTACTGGAATGCTGTGAAATATCATTATCATTAAAGGACAGAATACACATGCCTGTAAACGGTTTAGCAGATGCTGGTAAACCGGCACGCCGTTTTCTAACATACCGTGAAGCCGCTATACACATGCCTGTGGGTGGCATACCACTTTCTAGAGTCGAGCTTCTTCACGCTGGTGACGTGCTTTTTTTTTATACTATTGGCAGCAAACGAACGAACACCTGCGACACGAGAAGAATCACAGATGCGTTGCCGGCCTTTGAGAAAGGAATAGGCTCGTTTTTTGAAAAAAGGCAGATTGTATTGTTCTGGAAACGCTGCCGCTGGGAGCTCATTCCAGAGAACTGTCGTACGCGGAAAAAACGCACGTGAGAAGCGCACAGTGCACGACTTCCAACCATCGAGATGACATTGATGGAATTTCAGTCCCTGACGAGTCGTTCTGTAACGGAACTCAGCAGCAGGTATCAATCCAAGCAGTTCTTCAGAGCATTCTCCGTGGTAGATCTTATAGAGGACGCAAAGCGACGCAACGTCCCTACGAAGCGCCAGAGTGTCTAGCCTTAAGGAGAGCACCTGGTTGCCGATGATTCGAGCCGCTCGACGTTGGATTCGGTCAAAAGGAAGTAGGTGACATTGAGGTGCTCCGGCCCAGAGGTGGGAACAATATTCCATGTGTGGACGGACTTGCGCCTTATAAAGCTGAAGGCGGTGATCCGGTGTGAAATACCGTCCTGCTCTGTTAAGAACACCTAATTTGCTGTAGCCAGGATACCGCAGATATGTAAAATCTCCTCCTAAAAAAAAAAAAGAATCTCCTCACTTCTCCGCAGGAGAAACAATCAAACGAGCTGCGATCTCCTAATATATTTTGTACTGGCACGCCAGCTACGGGCAGAATTTCGAGCAGCAGTAGCTGGCATGCTTAACAAGCATGTGTATCTTGGCCTTAAGGACTGGATCTGTTCTATTATTAAGATATATTATATGATATAACATACGATATTTTCACAAAACTACGATTGCAATTTATCAATCGCCATCGATAAATGTTTACGAGGTATCAACTTATATCACATGTCTATCAGGATAGAGGAGGGTAGTTCGCAAACATTGATATTCAGTATGCCATTAACTAGCGTGTACTTTGTACACGCATGTACGGTCCGAACAGACACGTGTACAGTGTGAAGCAAACCACACTAGTGTCTATAGTATGTATTGTATAGTAGTCTCCAGCGACTAACTCTCTAACAGCGATACTTGTAAACACGAGTATGAATAACCATTATACTACAAAAAAAGGATTTACATATGTCCATCAAATTATGAATACAATGTGATAAAATTACTATAACACATTTATCTGTCTGTTTATTTGGACAACAATCATGTAAAAAAATAATTAATTCTGACAAGATATTAATCAACCACAAAAGGATATAAGTTAAGTACCATTCATTGCCAATTTCTATAATAAGACACATTCGCAAGTGTTTCGAGTACAGTGTAACCTTAATATAACGAGCATCAATATAACGAATTCGTCGATATAACGAACTTTTTGAAATCCACTAGGAATGTTTGTAAGAGCTAATGCAAAATACACCTTAAAATAATCACAACACAACAAATACACAACATAATAACAAATCATTGCAGAATATAAATAGATAGTATTATTAACTTCTATTTAAAAAATTTTTTTACTTATACCCTTTATATCATATATATTAATACGTGAAGCCTAAACTTTGTATGCCTTTTTAACGGAATTGGGCGAACGGATGTAAGTGAAATTTGGCATTATTAAAGTTTATATGGAGCAGAAGTGCAGAAAGCTATTTATTTTATATAAAATGCATTAGAAGTACATTAAATTAATAAAAATATGCATTACTCACACTAATGCTTCAATTTTACACAACATATACACACATGTAAATAAAAAAGACATTTTGACATCTGTCCATAAAGGACTCCAAAAAAGGTTGTGAAGGAGGTTGCTATGCTCGACTGTATGTATTATTTTACTCTTACGTTCCAATTACCCTTTTTAATTCTACATTCAACAATGATATTAACCCTAATAAAATTCAAACTTCAAAAAATCAATGAACTATGGTCGAATATCGACCACTGGGCGCCCACCAGTTCGTATTATAACGTATACTATCAATTGTTCTCGCTTAGTTCCACAATAATTTCTGTCTCGACAGGTTCAGACACATTAAATTCTTTGTAATGCAGTGATTGTTGATTGATGCTAAGTAATGTAAGAATTACTGCTGGTTATTGTAGCTAGTTTTAAAGTTGCATTGGCTGCAAACGAAAAATGTGTTCCTTAAATCGTTCGCTTTAACAGGGTAAACAAATGGATATCTACGTAATGTTAAGGTTAATAAACAGATTTTCTTACCTTGCTAAATGTATCATAATCCTACTTATAACCTATATATTATAACCTACCTTTATATAACAAACCTCGTTGTAACGAATTACTTGCTATAACGAATATTTTCTAACCTTCAGTTACCTTCAGTTTCGTTATATCGAGGTTATAAAATATATTTATACAGTAGTAATGTATTCATTTTTTAACACATTTGTTAAAATAAAATGTAAACAGAACTATGTAGCAACGACTGAATACTTGCCACTTTTTAGTCAAACCTTTAAACACTCCGCCCACGAGTCCATTATGAACAAACAGCATGTATGTTACTAATTACAAAGGTATCTTTACCATTTACGTTTGTTCATTTATCAATATGTCTGTCTCACTACGGTCTTTTCAATCGAAAGCTAGCAACATTAAAACAAAACCCACGCGACGACAAGAACAAAAAGAAGATATAAATTACCATTGAAATAAACATCACGAGCACTTTTGTCGTTCGAATGTCGTAAATGAATATAAAAAAGCCTATATAAAAGCCTGTAAGTGTATTATAAAGATAAGAAAGTTGATTTTAATAGTCAATTACTCTGAGAGCGTACACACATTTTCTGTGGAAACTGCATGATTTGTTTCAATCATAAACTTGTACTTGCTCTCAGAAAGATTAATTGAAATACATTTATTAGTCAAATCTGTCATAGCTATACACACCAGTAAACGAGTCGTTCAAGTTTCGTATTGGCAAGTAAAACTGTTAACCGCTACAATATCAATATTAGACGAATCTTTCAGATTTCACGTTCTAATCTAAATTGGTAACATTATCAGTTCACGGAGAAGGAAAACATCATGTGGAAACCAGAACCTGGGAAATGTTCTTGTGGTACCGCCGTGGGTGGGAAAACATAGGACTATGGATTCCTCGAAGTTTGAAATCACCAATACGTCGCGGGATGACATACCTTCCTTCGGGAAGAGGCCTATGACCCTGCAGTATCTCTTACAGTCCTTAAGCATGTTAGAAATTGGTTAAATTTGGTCAACGGTTCCAGTAATCTGATGACACCGCCATGGGTTCGAGTCCTTGTTAATGAATAGGAGTTTCATAATATAGTGTTAGGGCAATAACCTCAGGTGAGATGTGTTTAAACGCCAAAACCTATAAAGTATTAAAAAAAATCTTTTAACAGATTAGTACGTGTTTCGCGACAACGAAACGATAGCAGAAATGGCTAAATAGCGGATTAATTAGGGCAAGCGATATGGTGTGCATGCGCGGGACAACGGAGACGAAGTCGCGGGTATCAACTAATCGATAATAAATTACTGCAAGCTCTATTATTATTCTGTTAATTGTATATATTCCGTTATTATTACTGGCAATGACAATGGTTGAAACAAACATAATGCAACGACTAGGTGTGAAAAAGGAGCAACATACGTTGCTCCCACTGAAAAGCACGATACGAACAAATATAATTTTACAAATATTATACAATATACATAATATCAGAACAATTGAGATGGTTTGTAACAACACTTGTGAAATATAAAAACAACGTAACTCATTCAGATATATCTATTATTACCATCTATATTCAGAGGCTAAACTAAACAATACAATAAATTGAATGTACATACGAAAGATGGCATGATTTTAGTAAATACTACCAATCATATGAGTTTACATAAGAACGCAAATTACAAGTCTAGATTTGAGGAAATAAGCGCGAAACATTACGTACACATATGAGATGATGTAACATTAATTACTTAGTCATATGACTCTTAGCGTTGCAACGTATGTAATTTTTTATAAAAAAAAAACAGATATTGAAATTCTGATCGGTCAGTGAAAGCACTGTGTCGGATAGAGTGTTCGGTTCTAGTCCGATCAGCAAAGTTAAGCGACGTCGGGCGCGGGCATTATTTGGATGGATTACCGCCTGGGAACACCGCGTGACGTTGGCTTTTTATTGTATTTTTTAAACGAATACATTTCCCTGTGATACAAAAGTCTCACTTCTATTATGTCACTCTTCTATTGTCTCTATGCGATAGTCCAAATTATTTTAAACATATTAGTAAATATCCAGAAAATCAAATTTAATTGCATTCAAAGGTAAATAACAAAAATAAATAATAATAAAATTTGATACAGTTTTGTAAACGGTCATTTGAATTTTAAACTAAACATCATAATGTCTAGAACAGACAGTTATACTCAACCGGAAAAAACGGGATTTTGTTTTTTTTTTACAAAAATCTGAAAAATATGGTAACAAGTGTAAATGGACGATGTGTTAATAAACGATAAAAGTTGAAATTCCCTTTATTATCTAGTGACTTGTATAAACATATTAAACTATATTAGTTTAATTTTAAAATATTGCGTTTTTTTATTTACAAGTATTATTCAAATTTTTAAATATGTTTAAAAATACTGAATCTCAATCGCTTTAAATTTGCAATTTATTAAGATTAAGTGAAACTAGTGCAGGGTTGTCAGCTACTCGGAATATTTTTTTTTTTTAAGTGAAACTTCTTTAGGCGCCTGGAGGTAAAATTTTTGCAGATGTAACGTCACGCAGGTATGCAACGGAAGTTAATTATTAGAACTTTAGATGGCAATTCTGTCGCATAACGTCATTTGCAGTAAACGCAGATTTTTCATCTATTTACAATATTATTAGCACTTATACAGTGTATAAACAGTGTGTTAAATTTATAAATAAACTTTATGAATATTTCTTTTCTTTTATTTTTCCAAACTTTTAGTTTTGTATAAATATAAACAAGACTTATAAATTAGTTCGCCAAAGAAGTTTCACTTCTGACATGTGTACTTTGTACGCACGCACTTTTTTTGTTTAGTTTTTTTTTATTTGTTGACAATATTTGTAAGTCATAAAATTAAACAGTTAGTAGGAATACAACAAGTTCGAAAGTTTTTGTCAAGGATAAAAAAGTCAAATTTTATTGTGAGACCCCTAAAACTACAAAATATATTTTAAAAAAATCTAAAAGATTATATCTCCAAGATTTGGCTACTTTACGATGTATTTTTATATCACCAACACTATACCAAATGATACATTAATTATGTTTTTAACCCAAATATAGTATTAAAAAATAAAAACCACATTTATATTCTTTAAAAACATTTTTAATCCTTTTAAAATAAGAATCTGATATTATAATATATCATATGCCTACGCAGTATTAACATAAAAGGACATTACTAGATTTTATATTGAAATCCAATGCATTTGAATATTAATGGATATCAAGAAAAAAAAAGAAAAGACATGACTTTGGTCGTACGTACAATTGATCTTTGAGAAAAATGAATGATCGTTTTTGGGTCATTTTACTGTTTTATATTCAACTGATACTATTAAATCCTTCACTTTGCGGGATTCTGTAGCTGATACTGAAAAAAAAACGGAAAACGGGATTTGTTTTCCGTCTGTGCAATTCCTTTGTCAAAATGCTTTAGTTTTCGAAGAAAGTTTGCAGTATAAGTTTAAAATTAATAATCCAGTTTATGATCTTATACGTAAAAAGACCGCTTTTCCATGTCAACTTATAAACACAACAAAAATACAACCGCCCTAAAAATAAAAAGCTTGATAAATTATATGCCTAAACCTTCCTCGTGAATCACATTATGTATTGGTGAAAACCTCATGAAAATTCGTTCAGTAGTTTTTTAATTTTATCGCGAGCAAACAGACAGACGTGGCAGAGGACTTTATTTTATAATATATTTTCATTCTAAAAACATAACTGACACATCTTCAAAACTACAGTCATGTAATATATCCCGGAGACCTTGTTTTTTATTTTTTCATGAAGGACGATCTTTTGGCATATGATATGGAATAAAATTCCAAGAAATTCCAAGTTACAGAATAAATAAAAAGAAAATTGGTTCAATTCCGTTTGAAAATAATAAACGACAAAGTTATATTTGCTGTTAATTTCATACTGCGTACTATATGAGCACTTGCAAAATGGAACTTTGTCACTTAAACAAGCACCATCGTGAATCGGTAACGTTAGAGAATATAAGGGCAGTATAGTATACTAACAAAATTAGCACAAGCCGAGGTGTGCCGTGCACCCTTGAGCTGGTTGCTAAATCACATCGGCTGTGTGCCTTTAGCGCTCGCCGCGAGTAGTCCGGTGAAGTTGTCCACAGGTTCATGATAGCTGATAGATAGCCTATCAGGCCTATAACGTAGTAAGAAATAAAAAAAAACTAAACAGGACGAGCTTTCAGGACGCGAATGTTAACTAGCTATTTGCCTAGTTTTTATTTCTTATAAACACTTAGGTAATTACAACCTTCGGAGTTTTGCACAAGATCTTGTATAAAATCTATCATATGGAAATTTTATTTATTTATTTATTGAACACCATCACAATGTACACTGATCATTATTAAAATAATACACGCACAATTTGTAATGGTAAGTGTCATCGTAATTAGAGGTGTAGACTGCATGCTTAGTCTGACAATGAGCAAACAGTTAGGGTTACAAAATGAAATTAAGATATTCACTGAGTTTACTTAATATTATACATTAAGAAAATTAATTCAGTAAAGAAACTCAAACAAAATTTGGAATGTAGTAGCAAATCAATAATAGACATTGTAATAATTGTTAGCTGTCATACATGATGGAGGCAGGAAAAAAAAACAAAAACATTACATCTGAGAGCATTTTGAGATTTCAAGCAGAATTTTATATGATCAATTGGAAAAATTAAAAAGAAAAAAAAAATCTAATATAATGAGTATACGGGCAATAACAATTAGACAATTTCTCCTTTTAGTTCCTGTCTAAACATGGCGATGTTTACTGCGAATAAGTCAACATTTGTATTTTGTTTCGATGTACTGTTAAACTCACGAGTTAATCTGTTAAGTGGTGCGTTTTTACCTAGGTTAGAATTACTAATTTCGAATTTACTAAGTTAGAACACTAATTTTAATTTATAAACTTATTGTTTACGTGACCACTGACAATTACTGTCAATCAGATCATTTTCAATAACGAATCCGCTGTTTTTGTAGTATTATTTAAAATTTAGCAATATAATATGTTAATTACATATTTAGTATTCATAATACGTATCTTTAGTATAAAAGACAACAATTAAACTGCCATAACGGCCATTATCACAACAAATTCGAGTTAGTAAAAAAAACATTAATAATTAGCTGTAACTAATTAAGTATAATAATAATAATATCTTGTTTTGCTCACTTTAATATTGTATTTAAACTGCACTAGAGTTATAATAAAGAAAATAGGCGCGGAACAAGAGTCTGCACGAAAAATATATAAAACAAAACTTAAATATAAGATATAGAGGAAAACTAATTACAACGAGGATTAAAGAACCATAGTAAGTAATTAAAAGTTCTCACTAAAAAGAAAATAGATACCGTATTGAAAGAAGCTGGGAAGAAATCGGAAGATTCCCCCAAAGTAAAGAAAACCGATAAGTTACATCGAATTCAAGTAGACAACGAATGCGTTTTCCTTTATCTAGTTGTTGTTTAGTTACGTATCGGGCAAGCTGGACGGGCGAGGCCGGCTCTATTGATTGATGGTCAAACATGTGAACTAATGCCACCATTAGCACACGTGTCAAACAAAAGATTGTTTTTTTGCTAGTCGACATCACTCGAATAATAATTACGTTTGGCATTGAAACGTGAAGCAATGCTAATTTAGTTTTTCAAAATCAAAAAATACTTTATTCAATATAGGCCCTGAGAAGGCACTTAACGTTAAAACTACCACCGGTTCGGAAATAAACATATTCATCGAGAAGAACCAGCAAGACACTCGGTCTACATTTTTTTAACATAATATATAGTACACATCATAATCGTTCACATTTTTTTTTATTATTGGGTAATAAGAAAATCTTCTAACAAAAGAAAGAGACCTTATCTCTAGGTTCACATTATTAAGAATACGTAACTAGACTTAATAGTAAGCGTCCAGTGGTCGACATTCGACCATAGTTCATTGTTTTTTTTAAAGGGATACATATTATAATAATAGTTGTATGTTATAATATCATTGTTGAATGTAGAATGAAAAAGGGTAATTGGAACGTAAGAGTACAATAATACATACAGTCGAGCATAGCAACCTCCTTCACAACCTTTTTTGAAGTTCTTTATTGACAGATGTCAAAATGACTTTTATAATTACATGTGTGTATATGTTGTGTAAAATTGAAGCAGTAGTGTGAGTAATGCATATTTTAATTAATTTAATGTACTTCTAATGCATTTTATATAAAATAAATTGCTCTCTGCACTTCCCTCCATATAAACTTTAACTATGCCAAGTTTCACGTTCATCCGTTCGCCCAATTCCGTTAAAAAGGGATACAAAGATTAGGCTTCACGTATTAATATATAGATTACTATCTTACAATAATGAAAACAATAAAAATGATATGAATAATTATGTATGTATGTACATATGTATGGGTATTCTTATTAGTTTTCAATATATTTATATATATATATTATTTTTTGTACTTCACATATTGATCCACTCTATAATAACCTTTTGACACCAAAACCCGCCTTACATGGCGCTTAAACTCACAATCCAGATAATCACTAATTAATACCCTTTGAGGCTTTGTTGTAAGCCCTAACACTATTCCCAAAAAAACCTGTTACTGGTTTTACAAAGTCTGAAACATGGGCCAACCAGTTTGTCACAGTTCTTAGTATTTAGTTTTAGTATTTTAACGCTATAGTCGAACCCTATATAGCACGTGTAACTCGTCCAATACTCAATTAACATCCCTACACATGAACCGGAGATTAGAATACGCCGCTGTATCTGATCATCGTTTAACCTTCGCGAGCGAACACCAAGTACTTTCGAACATCGCCCGGACCAAATTACAAGGGGCCCGATAGAGATTCAATCACGAACTCAAATGAATTTGAAATTCCAAACAAGGGAAAGGGGTCGCAACGAAAATAACTTTCCGTCTATGAATAATAGTAGATCAAAGGTTTTCAACCGCTTTAAGAATTTTTATACACCTACACAAATTAATGGAGATACAGCACAAAAGCTCTGGTGAAGGAGCGAGGATTTCCTGAAGACAATGGTTGTAATCAAGGCGGCAGTCGGTGCGGCATGATTAACGCGGCAGGCGCGCCCCCTCGCGTCGGCCCCGAATGTACCCACCACTACAAATTTATAATCTTACGATAAACACGCTTTACACGGCGGAGGGACTCAACACGGATGGTTTGAATAGCATTACAAGTCACAACTGAAGTTAGTTTCAAACGTTTGTAGGACGGAGTACATAAAGATAAGTAAGTATAGGCAAATTAGGCATGTTGCGCAGCGATACACTCCATTTGTATATCGTACACATTTTGTATTTGAATAAAGATATCCAAGGTTGATATAATGCAAAATGCAATAGTGAAAACGTGACTTAAATATTTGCCTTTATTGAACCGAATGTGACCTCACTTGTAAGGGGGTGGGCATTAATTACGCGAGGTGATCAGGGGATAGAGGGGGTCAAGCCGAATCTCACTAAATCTCATGTGGGGGAGAGAGGGGATATCGGCAAATATCACGTAGTTATATTCAAGCAAAAAATGCTGTAAGAATGTGAGCAAATTAGAGTAATTTTAGGTAAGACATGTTTCTAAATTAAAATATGCCGAATAATTATAATTAAAGTTAATAATAGTAAAAACAAAACAAAAAATAATCAAGGGTTTTTTTTTTTTTATAAATCCAACGTATTTATACTCAACTACAAACGTTGACGAGATCTTACGTGACGTGATTAGAAGAGCGGGGAGGAGCTCGATACAAATGTTACGACATCTTACCAAGGAGGTAGGGGGGGTCAGAAAATCCGTCAGACAGTGTCAGTCAATACATAGAGTAAATTCAATTTGTAAATTTTTCCCAGCGCCAAAGACGGAATTAATTTGCACAATCCTCTAACCGAGTTACGTCATCGTCGGCAAGTATTGTAACGAAAAAAAAGCATCAAGGCCGAGGTGCAGTCCGTTCACTTGCGATTTCGGCCGACCGCAGTCGGGATGTCGATACGAAGTACAGAATCATGCTCGAGCACCGTGAGTCTCGCATCACAAAAGTCAAGGTGAGCCGGTCGTGTTTACAACGCTCCTCGGCTGTCACTTATAAAATCGAATGCATTTCGTTCGGTGTCGAACGCGCATCGTTCTAAAATCGATACGTCAATTAGATGTAGACACGTGGTAAATTCACAGTAACCGTGGTGTACAAATGAGTCGGGGCGAACGAGGTCGGTGAAACCGAGCGCTATGCTACACCGTACAATTTTCTATAATAGCAGAAAGGTGTCTACTACGGCCCCAGAGTTGTATAAACAATGCGCCGACCGCGGCAAGGCGAATGCAATCAAAGTGGTAAACCGAAGGCGTGCGCTTGTTTATACCGCCGCGGCACACCGCTGATTTATTTATTTAATCACATAGCTAAATAGATATTTTTGGATTATTGTCACTTGATTGATTATTCTATTTGTCGCTACGAGGTTCAGTTTATGTGGAATAAAGCAGAGGTAAAAAAATTGCTACTCATTAGCACCACCCGGAGAGCACGTGCAGCGGACTGAGAGATACACATCTTGCGGTCGCAACTAACATATTGTTACTGACGAATCCTATTTTATTTCATGGCCTTTATAAAAAATATACATAATTACAGTCGAAAACAAATTGCCAAAATTGAAGGTAGCTCGTTCGTGATACGCGATATTACATGTCAGTCAAAGTTTTTATTAATATTACATATTCGTTTCAACATTTATTACAATTCTAACTACTCTTAGAATTAATTGTTATCGTTAATTCAAAAGATTTGTAAGTGTCTATATACAGGGCTTAACTTTATAATCTCTAAGACTATTTTTCTGTTGAATAAAAATTTTCTTACAATAATTATATGACCCCATAATATATGCCACTGTATATATTATATCAACAGATATATAATTTCAATGAAACAGGAAATTTTATAAAGATTTTAGTAATTTGTCAAATAAGTATAAAGTATTACTTAAAACTGTTTGTGATACAATAGGGCTTTCGTTTTTTAACAGTCATGGGTCGTGAGTATGAGCTCCATATTCACAACTTTCGTTGTTATATAAGGAGGCGATAGCGGCCTGTTCTTTTGATTTTACTCTAAAAAAATAACCTAGTTTTCTGTTTAAACATAACATATTGGTATTAAGACAACGTTTCGCAGATATATAAATTTCATCGCGATCATTTCCTCAAGATTCAGCCAACTGAAGATTATATTTACATTTAATATTAAAGGTACGAGAATTCAATAACAAATCATTAGATTCTGACCTGGATCTATGAGATAAATATCCCCCATTTGACCTTAACCATTCCTGTATCAAATCATTATGTACAAGCTGTCTTCAATTATATATTCTTTTGTCTTCGTTTGACTATAACAGCGGTAGTTCTGTTCACGTGTCTGAACCCTGTCGACCGGTCGCCGGTGCGTTTTCATTACGGTTTCCTTATTCTCAGTCTACCGTGTTTAGTATGCGCGCAGTCAACTTTCAAGATGATACTTGACCTAGAAAAATACAAGTCTCATAGTTAAGATCTTTAAATCGTCTTGTTATCTATTTCCCCGTCAGTTAGTTTTTAGATAGCGTATACTACAAAAAATAAGTATGAGATATGTGTACGTTTTAAGAGAAATTATTCGTCTCTACCAAGCAATTTATATGTAAAGTTAAAAAAACGCTCGCAGCAAAGATTTAAATTGTAATTGAGAAATCGCGACTCGTATATTAACTATTAGGGTTCTTTATCTATAGCTAAATTAATATTAATGATAAAAAAATTATAAGTCTTCGCGGGACGCCTGACAGATGTGATATATAAAAATTATTTTGTATAAGTAATATGGACAAAACGATAGTTCACGAGAGGAAATAAATAAATATATAATCAAAATAAAAAAAAGTAATTTTTCAAGAAAACTTAAATCGGCAAAATCAATAAGCGTGGCGACGCTTGCCATGGTGACGCGTCGCCACACCAACAGTCAGTCTGACCCGCAGCTATAGACGTTTTACATTAATAAAATTAATACGCTCAACAATTTTCGCAGATGCTATTCAGTATAATTTTACTTCAAGAAATGAACTGATAGAAATAAATGAAATTAAATAATTATATCCAAATTCTAATCATTGTTACAGTCTCTGTTCTCGAATATTCGAACGACTATGTTTCTAATAATAGTGTGCAATGATTTTATGTATGCACTTACCTAATTCATTGACAAGTTATTAATTCTTATATTATGAAATCATTGTAATGATATATCGAAGTGCACTTATGTCTACTGTTTTCTTTTATAACTATTTACCCAACGAACGACAGGAAAACAATCTAGACATTGTGTAAGCGTACACAGTCTTCAGTTATTTTATTAAATCCAATATCTTGCGCAAAAGGCTTCTTGAGTTAAATTTTAAAATGCCATATCATATTACCTCTTTTGTGCATATAACACAAGCGAGACGTTGCACAAAGCAAATTTATTATTACAGCCAATTTGTCAATGTCGGAGTGGCCTTTGATATTATGTCAGATTGCTTTTAGCTGCACTTTCCTAAAAAGATTTAGATCTCTATAATATTTTAGTTGCGTCTAATATTTTAAGGTTTTACATCAGTATAATATATATGTCCGATAAAATATATAATCTTGCATTTAGATATCTCCTGTGTTATCTGTATTACTTTAAACGTAAATTAAAAAAAAATGCGGTATTTAATGTTTAGGGGGTTAATTGTATTGTTTTCGATATAATATCGACTGTCGTTATATTATACTAGCTAAGGCCGCGACTTCGTCCGCCTGAAAACTTTTGTAAAAAAAAAACAGTGATTAATAAAATAATGTAAATGTAAATGACAAGTGTAAGACCATTTATTTATCTATTTTTCTCTAGTACTTAAGTCGCGTCGTAATTAAAAGTACAATAACTTTTGATAGACCGAACCGATTTTAATGAAATAAAGACTAAGTTTTCTTGGTGAGGTTTTATCGTGAACGCAGTACTTTAGCAGTGATATGTGTTAATACAAACAAACGGACATACATTTCTAAAATTGATTGAAATATATTTTATATATTGAAACGTATTTTATTCCTTATTCCTAGACGCCTGCAACATGTCACAAAAATTTAAAAAAATCTGACACCTTACATTTAAATTCTTATTATATGTATATATATGAATGGTTGTTACTGATTTTGGACGGCGACATCAACGTTATTGTAGCCAACAATTACACGTAAAAAACACACTATTTTCTCCACTAAATCAGTTTAATAATAAAACAAATCACAACAAAATCAACAAGACTTCGATTATATTACACAAAAAAAATAAACATCATTTATGATTGAAAACGATAAAAAATATTATTTACGACCGTCCAGCGATTTCTATAAGGCTTCGTCGTTCCGTCCTGTTGCGACGAGATAAAAAAAAATATTGTCAGTTGAACGGGGGCATTTATTTTATTAGAGCTTTGTGAGTTTATGCCTCTTGCAGTAGAGCAGACCGTAATACCTTGAAGTAAATAGGAAAGTCGGCCAACGTATAAATTTTATTATAACACGAGACCATTGTGGAAAATTAACGGGTGACGTAATGTTGGAGCACGATTATGTTGCACTAACCCTTCCGTGCGTTTTCACCTGCGTTGAATCAAAATAATTACCATTTCATATGACAAAAAGCATGTAATGACAATTAAATACACTCTATTAGAATTCTCCGCACATTGTCACTGCTTATGGACTATACCAGTATAATCTCCATAGACTATACTATATTTTATATGCATAAACTCTATAGTGTATAGAGTAATAAGACAAGATGGTGTTGGCTTCATAAAAAGTCGTCGGTGTCGAGTGTTAACAACGATTTATTATAAAACACATTTTTTTTGGGAAATACTAGCTTTTATGGTTTCTCTTTTCAAGTAAGATTTGTATACTGATTGTTGTTAATACTAAGCAAAATTAAAACATTTTTTGTTCGTTCACGTTAAATAACGTACATCTGAACGGGTATTGACTACTAATTTAATCGAATAGCAGTGTTCAAATAAAGTGATGCCAAACGGACATAATTTTAAACGAACTTCTAAACTCTGACTCTTCTATACTCAGAACCTTTAAGTCATCAAAGTTTCAAATCTACCACTAATGTTATCTGCTGGTTATAAATACAGTACGATGATATTAATAACATCCTGCTTAAAGGGTATGCAAACATTACAGTAATTCATTATTGAAATAGTTAATTATTTTGTATATGATTCCAATCATCCTCACTAATATTATAAAATAGTATGTCAGTTTGTTTATCTGCTCGTTATGAACTGATCATCATAGAATTCTGTGCACACGTTTTCTGGCGTACTTAAAAGAACATAGAAAAAGATCACCTTTCACGCAGAAAAATATAAATGTACCCGAAGGATAGATCAAATAAACGCGAGCAAAACTGCGATCAAAAGCTAGTATCTATACTATTTTATACTATAATAATATAAAGAGGTTAAATTTGTGTGGTTGTAGGGGGTAATGTCTGGATCTACTGAACCGATTTTGAAAATTCTTTTACCAATAGAAAGCCACATTATTTGTGAGTGGCATAGGTTATATATAAACCCGAAAATTGAAAAGTATTTTTTGTGGTAGTCGCATTTGCAAAGTAAGTCGGAGAAAAACCGGTCGAACAAAAACGTTTCTTACGACGATGAGAGATATATGATTGAGTTCCAGAGAAAAGTTGTAGAGTTTGATAATGCCTACAAAACAGTCAGCGACAGCATATATCTAACTTTTATATTTAAGTTACAAAAATAGTTTTTTTTATATTAAAAAAATTAACGTAATTCGTTAAGTGATGTTTATTGTTGTAAGTTGTAATTCTTATTAATATATAATGATATAATAACTGAGCAACGCGTGGCTAGGTCAGCTAGTATACGATATATCAAAACTTCAATCAAAATGTTCCTACAATGTCTATGTAACGCGTACTTGTGGAGACAGTTGTTCCCACAATGGTACGCAACATACCATCGTAAGCCTACAATAATTTTAAGTATATGGCAGATATTTAAAATACCTACGAAATTCATAATACAGGTGTTCCTACCAGACATCTCATTTGTATTGACTGTTGCTATCATTCTCAGAACTGTATTATATGAAGCGTGGTAAGTTTCAACGAAATAAATAAAAATTTTGAACAAAAATTTTGAAAAAACTAAAATTGTTTATTGTCGCAACAAAAGATGTAAAACAAAAAAGAAAAATGCGATAAACTGACTGGCGATTGTATATTCCCATTTATGACAGAATTCACAAAATGGTGACCCTGGATTTCTAGTAGGCCTTGGATTTTACTAGTATTTATGAGAATTTATAAATAAATTAATTGCATTCCTCGCTCCAATGCATCTTTCACATAACACCAAATTAAAAAAAAGTCGAGGCTGTCATAAGGACTGCCGACGGAGTTGAAAACTCAAAACAATGAAATAAATGTGTTATCTTTTGAATTTTCCTATGAATTATAGTGTGAATAATTGAAATTATTAACATTAGTGTGGTTTTTTATATCTACTGGCACTCGGAACAATAATACATTTTTATAAAGTCTATTAATCAATAAAACGTATGATGAACTCCAAAATATCAATATTACATGTTCGCAGGCTCCTACACTACGCGTCGCTAATCTGACGCCAGTCGCGCAAGCGCAATACGGCCGGTGATACCTACATAGCATGTCTAAAGAAGTTTTCACATCAAAAAAACATAAGAATAATCCGAAAAATAAACAACAAAAATTAACAATTAGTACAAGATATTTCAGTAAAATAAATATGACGTCATACTCAAATAGTATTCATAATTTTTGTAAATTATTGTATTGAACAATTTTAAATAACAAAAACGTTCGCCTATGAAAAAACTTTAAACAAACATATGAAAATTGATAAATTCCTCAAATATC
Organism: Antheraea pernyi; assembly: GCA_015888305.1. Taxonomy (NCBI): domain Eukaryota; kingdom Metazoa; phylum Arthropoda; class Insecta; order Lepidoptera; family Saturniidae; genus Antheraea; species Antheraea pernyi. Next base: position 548,913 of record MU158851.1, read on the forward strand.
GACATCCGTATCCTATACATAATTCAGTATTTCCATGCAGCAACCATGAATAAATAAAAAAACAGACATCAATAACACAATATACAAAGATAGAAAGAAAGATACACGAGTCTTATATCAGAAACAGTTACAAAGCCTTATTATAAACATGCATCGGTTCTTCCGAGAACTCTGACAGTTCAAAATAAAACGGGAACAATAAATAATTTAATTCAAAGAAGAGAGACCACTGTAAACAACAGAACTGTCCCGATTTACGTGGGATTTATAAGAGAGAATATTTAATATCCATTATACGGTGAGCGGTGGCTGAAGAGTCATTTAAATAATTTAATTTCTATGGCAAACAGTACACGACAGTCGTTTTGTATAAAACCTATATCTATACATATAATAAGAAGTAACTTCATAATAAAATGTAACATGTACGTACTTTTTTTATTACAGTACAAAATGTTTGAAAACTGACGTGAAGTAACAGTGCTTGTCATTGTTGCGTTTCGTTCGGTCAGTGAGAGCGCCGGAGGTCCACCTCCTCTCCCTCCCCTAATCATTTCCCCCCAAAGGGTGGCAACGCACTTGCGACTCCTCTGGTGTTGTTAGTGTCCATGGAAGGTGGTGATCACTTAACAGCAGGTGACCCACCTGTTCGTTTGCCACTTATAACAAAAAAAAAATTACATTACTTACAAAATTATTGCAGATGTCTTGGAATAAGTAATAAAATACATTCAATCATTTTTTTAAATGTCTGTCTATCTGTTTGCCTGCATGTTTGTTTGAACACGCATCACTATTAAAGTGCACGATAAAATCATAAAGCATATCCTAAAGTAACATTTAGTCTTAGTATCATTAAATCGTTTCACTCTATCAAAAGTTATTGTAATTTTAATGACGACGCGACTTAAGTACGAGAGCAAAGTAGATAAGTATTCATTAGTCATTAGTCACTTTTTTTACATTACACTCCACACGGATCGAATCGCGAGAGCAGCTAGTATAAATATAATATACATTATCGAAACTACGCAGTATAATTATGGAATAACATAAATTACGTATAAAAAACCTTCTATTTACTTTACAACTTGTTCAAACTAGCTGATTTACCTCGCTCGCGTTTCGCGAATTATCGTCCAAGTGCTTTTTTTTAATACTTTATCGGTGTTATTACAAAAAAGGTAAATACGTATAGAACCCTGGCTTTCGAAAGGTCTCATATTAAATGCACCGCGGTCGCTGAATGTTCGCCATCCTGCTCTTTTGTCTCGCTTTGGTTACGTTAGGTTAGACTTGTGAAAAAGGATAACGCGAACTTGCCTCAGGCGACCGCGGTGCATCTATTAGGAAACTATTTTAAACCACGCGAATTTTTTTCCACGCGAATCGCGAGAGCAGTTAGTATAAATATAATATACGTTATCGAAACTACGCAGTATAATTATGGAATAACATAAATTACGTATAAAAAACTTTCTATTTACTTTACAATATGTTCAAAACTAGCTGATTTACCTCGCTCGCGTTTCGCGAATTATCGTCCAAGTGCTTTTTTTTAATACTTTATCGGTGTTATTACAAAAAAGGTAAATACGTATAGAACCCTGGCTTTCGAAAGGTCTCATATTAAATGCACCGCGGTCGCTGAATGTTCGCCATCCTGCTCTTTTGTCTCGCTTTGGTTACGTTAGGTTAGACTTGTGAAAAAGGATAACGCGAACTTGCCTCAGGCGACCGCGGTGCATCTATTAGGAAACTATTTTAAACCACGCGAATTTTTTTCCACGCGAATCGCGAGAGCAGTTAGTATAAATATAATATACGTTATCGAAACTACGCAGTATAATTATGAAATAACATAAATTACGTATAAAAAACTTTCTATTTACTTTACAACATGTTCAAAACTAGCTGATTTACCTCGCTCGCGTTTCGCGAATTATCGTCCAAGTGCTTTGTTTGAATACTTTATCGGTGTTATTACAAAAAAGGTAAATACGTATTGAACCCTGGCTTTAGAAATGTCTCATATTAAATGCACCGCGGTCGCTGAATGTTCGCCATCTTGTTCTTTTGTCTCGCTTTGGTTACGTTAGGTTAGACTTGTGAAATAGGATAACGCGAACTTGCCTCGGCCGAGCGCGGTGCATTTATTAAGAAACTATTTTAAACCAAGTATTTAACTTTTTTGCAATAACACGGTATAGGTTTTACCATACGACCATGATCTCAACTGATATTAAATGACGATTTAGTTAAGATGATAAACCTACAGAGGATTTGCCTCTCAAGTCCAGCAGCCAAAACACACCTATAGCTTCTTGGGGCAGATCTCTAAATTGAGGATGGTAACTAGTTAGGCGAATTTAAAACAAGCCATACCATAATGCTATCTATGGTATCGATGTATTCCTTCACCGAAAGCGCCTACGTCTATCGTTTATTTTTATTTAGACTAGCTGTTAACCGTGGCTACGCCCCCAGTGCTATCTCCAAAACGGTTGAGCTGATCTTCACAAAGTTTTCACTTGCAAATAGCTGACCTTATAAAAAGTAATGCAAGCAATTTTAGTTTATACTAGTTGTTAACAATGACCTTGCCCGCAGTGCTATCTCACTCATTCATTGTATACAAATCAATATTATAATTATTAATATAAATTTTGAAGATAGAAGGGGTCTTTCTAAAAAGATATTAGACCATAAACGTATTACTTATTGATAATATGGGCATACTATAACATCATAAGAACATCTTTAAATCCTTGTTTCATTAGTTCCTTATACAGTGTAAGTGAGCACTGAGGTAGTTATATGTTGGGCTAAGGTTCCAAATATGTTGCCGACGATAAACCTCATTTGACACATTGTTAGTATTTATATATCTAATGTATACGATACCTGTTGTAAGTGACGTGCGTGTCGTACTTACAATTGTTTTTAAAGAGCATTTCTATAATTGTACATGGTCTCACAATTTTATATTTCTCTAACACAATTTACAAAAATGCGTGCGGAGCTGCAGATACAGCTACTTCTAAGTAAAATAACATAATTTAGACTTCAACCAAGATTATTTTCAAACTGTATCTATTACTGTGCATAACTGCCTCAATTACAAGGCTTTCTTGTTGTTGCTTGGCGACTGTGAAATAATGTACAGTTTTATTCAGCCACATCTTTATATCGGCCCTTTAAATGAGACCCGACATATAAGCATGCCTAACTAACAAGAACTAGTAATCTTGTTTGAGAGATATTTATAATATGCTTACATACATACTTTCGACAATTAATTTATATTTAATAATTATATAGATATGTGTATGTTTCTCTCAACAAGTTGTCAACTCAACGTTTGTGGACAAACGACGACCAGTTTACCGGTTTAGTCCTGTTTTCTGTTTGTCCTGACTGGACAAGTGGTTTGAACTTTACTTTAAACTCATAATTTTCATACGTACTTGTCAAGTTGTTTAAAATGCTAACTAAGTACTTATGTTTCACTTGTTTTGACGCGCCGCTTACAATATCGAATCACATGATATTTCCTTATTTATTAAACGGTATTTTCTATACTACTGGTACGAGGAAACGTTTGTATGTTTGTTTATGGGAAATAGTTACTCGAACCACTGATTTAAAAAAATAATTTATTTGTATAAAGACGCTGTTAAGTCGTTTAAAGATGGTGCTGTACAATATATCGGTACAGCTGTATTGGGTGTCAAGAGAAACGCCAAATTAATGACGTTACCGGTAATTGTTTACACATTCGGGTTTATTGTATAGGTAAGGGGTTTCTGTATCCAGTTAACAAGGGTTTCTATCACCCGGTCGATATAGATAGATTATCATAATGAAAGTCGAGTTCAAAATTATTGAAATAAAATAAAGATAGTGTCGACGAATCTATAAACCCTCTAATACAGATATGTTCACAAAATGGTCGATATGGACCCTTGGGGGTCGATTTTAAACTTCAAAGGGTCCATGCCAAGGAAAACAAAATTTGGGGGTCAATTATAGTGAATTCCATTTAAGCAAGCCATCACGAACATTCTAACTTTCTGTAAATAGAATGATACGATGCGTTTGTAGTTCAATAATATTTCTTTGGTAAATAATAAAAAAATAAAATAAAAAAAATTATAAAAAATTTGCTAAAAATATTAAAATTGGTAAGGGGTTTACGAGATAAAAAGTTTGAGAACTATTGCCCTAACATATGCGATCAAGTTGATCATCACATGCTTTACTAGCGTTATTGTAAATTTAACTTATTCTTGGGAACAGTTCATTTTTCTGGAGGAAACGTACGCTACGTAGTTCTCTGTACTGTACTGTAATTAAGGTGTAAAAGCGTAAAAAACAAACAATCTAGTATTCGTATTTATAATATTATTTAGTATAGTTACTGACATCGATGATTTGATTCTTAAAATTCTTTTATTCTTATGAAGATGCGTTCAAGTTGATCGTATAAACTAGCTTTGCCCGCGACTTCGTCCGCGTAGAACCTGATGTACAAAACAGTGACTAATAAAATAATCTTCAGTCGTACTTACGTCGCATCGTCATTAAAATTACAATAACTTTTGATATAGTGAATCGAAAACAAAACTAAATGTTACTCGAAGATATGCTTTATGATTTTCTTGAAAACGTTTTATCATGAACGCAGCTTTATCACTATGCGTATTCATACAAACGGACAGACAGACAATTCTAAAATTTATTTATTACTTATTCCTAGACACTTGCAACAATTTTTTTTACAAAAATCTAAACTACAAACACGTTATTTTTATATTCTTATTATATAATATGTATAGATAACGCGGACAAAGTCACACGCTGTCGTCAGTACTTGATTAATTAATGTCAGAATGTTATTCGTCTGTGAATTACAATAGTAATTAGTCTTATTTTACCTATAATTTAAACAATGTCTTAAGTAAAAGAATAACATTCCAATGTACTTATCGGTGGTAAATATTCATGATTACACATGAATTCCATTATGCAAAAAATGCGCTAAGCTTTTAACATTTTAACTATGTCAAAACACCTACCACAACGTCCTCATTCAAATTCATAGAGCCACATACTGTGACCTAGCACTCGAGTATGCCAGCGGTTCTTACACTTTTTAACGTTCAATGCATTTTATTGGACCTTTGATTAAATGACAACAAACGAATAACAATACAATCGTAACTATCCTAATCTTAACTTATTCTTGATCGAGTATTATAGATTTTATTGTGAGTTTGTTTATTTAAGACAAAAAGTACTGTTCTCGAGGGATATGTTAAATCAGTGTTAACGTAATGGAAGTCGCGGGGAAAAACTAGTTTCAATATTTATTAACAATAGAATAATTACGACATTGTGCTCAACCATCATCATCAGCCTGTAAGAGGCCTACTGCAGGGCTATAGGCCTCTTCCCGAAGGAAGATATGAGTATAATCACCACGCCCGACCACGACGTATTGGCGATTTCAAACTCTGAGAAATCCACAGTGCTATAATTTCCCCCATACTATAAGAACATTTTAGGTTTTTGTCACGATGTTTTACTTCCTGTCAGCCGATTCGTTGGTGTTTCCGGGATTCGAACCTACAGACATCGGATTGTAATTCCACTGATCAAACTATTGGACCACTTCGATTTTAATACTGTGCCTAATGATAAGTCCAATATAATCCAAAAAAACGGCCACCACCGAGAGATCGGCATCTATCACAGGTCACAGTATGCTGGCTTGTGTAATGGTGGCTGCGTTCATACTAGCCTATCCCGAAAATTGACAAACTATAAAAGTCACGGTGTAGCTTATCAATTTCTGCGTGGTGGACGCGACCTAGTCGGGTGCAGAACCTTACCACCCTGCGTTGTTCAAACAATTTGTAATTATTTATCCAATCAAAGCACTTCAATGAGTCAACGAAAATTGCAACTAATTCGCAGAATCCATGCGGCCATATGGCGACTTCTCGACGGAATCCTCGGATTCAACGGAAAGCACTTTTGGAACCGCTGGCATAGATTAAACTAACACGGTGTTTATGCGTTTGAACCTATCGACTCATTTGAATAACTATCTCTTCTGTTTTGCACATCCACGATAATACGTATTTTACATTATTTATTATAGTTTACTACGTGTTTTACTTATCGGGCACATTATAATTTTTAATTTTAACGACAAATGTCTATGTACTGTATCTATACGTTGATATATGTATCGGATACCGATATATTCCAACAAATTCAATTCCAACATAACAATTACAAAATTAGCATATCTCGGTGTATGTAGGCTGAATGTTTAGACAGTAGCAATATTTATGGAGGATACTCTGCACTCGAATCTTGTTCTAAATCAATTTAAAAAATAAGTGCTTAATATTGGACCTAATTATCTAGAAAAATACAAAAATTATACACAATCCTGTACGCGTCTATGTTAAAACATAGTGCCAATGACCGTCGGGTGATTTTACTTCCATTTGAAAGGGAACGTGGAAAGTCAGGAATAAAACAGAAGAGTTTATTGTCCGTTTTATCGAAAGTTATCATTAACTTCGGGTCGCCCATTGTAGCTTTCACCACCGCTCATTGCTCCTAGGTTTATTACGATTTATACTTTTGAAAGTCTTAGAACAAACTTTAATTTAGGTTTTCTTGGTTGTTTATTAGTATTTGTTTTGATATTATTACTTTTTTATATAATAATTGTGACCATGAAGTGTCATATCCTAGAATACTGCGAGCGTTTAACCTTTCACCTTGTGTACATTTCTTTACCGTAGATAGAAATTAAAATTTCGAAAAAAAAAAAACAAATATTTAAGCACAGATAATATATTTTTATACTTATCAGTGTTATTACAAAAAAGTTAAATACGGATTAAATACTTGGTTTAAAAAAGTTTCCTAATAAATGCACCGCGCTCGCCCGAGGAAAGGTCGCGTTATCCTTTTTCACAAGTCTAACCTAACGTAACCAAAGCGAGACAAAAGAGCAAGATGGCGAACATTCAGCGACCGCGGTGCATTTAATATGAGACCTTTTTAAAGCCAGGGTTCAATACGTATTTAACTTTTTTGTAATAACACCGTATAAGCCTTGGCATTTGAGCTCAATCTCATATGATGTTAAATGACAATGTGGTCTAAGATAGTAAACACGCTAAGCATCGAGGGGGTTGACTCTCAAGTGGTGCTTGGCGACAGATTTTCAACTTGAGAGTGTTAGCTAGTTGGAGGGTGTCCTAACACGCTATCGACTAATAATCGATCCATATTCATTGAAAATCGATTTTGCTGCAACTATTAATAACAACAAATAATAAACCCACTCGTGCAAAACCGCGAGCACAACTAGTGTAATATAAATGTATTTTATATACTAGACGGGTCTGCTTTTTTTCGTGGGGCATTAAAAAACGGCAAATGGTCAATCGAATCTAAGAAATAAGCAACATAGCATCAAGTCAAAACTAGTAAACATATCAGCATAATAATTTAACAATTTTTATATTTTTGCAAATGGTTCCAGACTACTTTGATTACGTTTTTTTTTTAAACTGGTTTAGCAAAATGACTACACTGTACCTGATGGAAATTACAGTACAGTCTATAAATAACGGCGACTGTCAGTGTTAAATAGCAATGGCAGTCATCGCTATCATGCCGACCTGCAAAAGTGCTTCTTTACGCCTCGTTTGAAGGACCCCATGTCATAAGAGGAAGGGAACACACTGGCTGGGAGACGATTCCACATCTTCAAAGTACGACAAAAATAAGAGCTTTCGAACTTCTTTGTTCTTGCCGGGATGGTTGTTACTGTGAAACTGTGGAGACGCGTACCCGGATCGTGAGGCGATTTTGAGGATTTTTTGACCCCCTCTGTGATGAGATATCGTGAGATTTGTCTCAAGCCCCTAACCACACGTGAAATATTTGTTAGCACCCACCTCCGGTGCCGCTGCATCACATTCAAGAGACGAGACTACAACACGACCGGAACATTGATATTAGCGCCACCATATTATAAATATACATCGACACTAGCGCCAACATATTAGAGATACACATTAACACTAGCGCCACCATATTGAAGATACATAAATAAGAATTATTTATATTATATAGATTTTAATAAGACTTAAATAAGAATGGATATCATTATATAGAATTGAATCATTAGTTTGATCATTATTAATAATAGTATATTCTTTTACTTCATAGTTCGGCCATGAAAGACTAGATGTCGCTGATCTACATGTCGAAATAGATTACTAACCATATTAGAGATACATAAATAAGGATAATTATATAAAATTGTTATATAGCTTAAATAACATTAATTTGTTCATACTTTATTATTTTTGTGTTACTTAAATAATTTGGCGGAATTATGTATAAATAGTAATAACTTATATAGATGGGCCTTTAAAAAGGCAAGCCGATAGTCCGGTGAAGCTGTTAAGACATTGCTTGGTCAATAGCGTAGTCAGTTCGAAAAAAAAAAAGGCAAGATGTCTGTGATATCTACGCACTTCTTAATAACTATCAAGTACTGTAAGGCGAAGCTCTGGCCAAATAAATAGTGACAGTATCGACGAAGTATTTATTGCCATTCCTGACTGCATCGACTCTATACGTGATTAGTGTAATATATTTCAAAATTTGTATTTCGAGTACAAATGCGTTGGATTTAATAATAAAACAATTTACTTTATTACTATTATTACCTTTAATTACAATCATTCGGCTATTTTACTCTACAAACATGTTTTACTTTAAATTAATCTGATTTTCACACATTTTTACTCTATTTTGTTGCCTGAAAAATGTTACATGATATTTGCCGAAAACTCTTATCTCCCACGTGAGATTTAGTAAGATTTGGCTTCACCCCCTCGCAACCCTGATCACCTCACGCCATTAATGAACGCCCCCTTACTTGCCTGTCTAGTGTGTTTGACATATAATTAAACCACCGGGTAATTACCACTTTTTATGACAGGTTGATACCTCGACTGGCATCATGGAATAAATAATTCAAAATAGCTCTCGATTATTATTAAGGTAGTGCTGTCTAATATACTTTAGAAATTAAACAAGTACTGTGAACTAGGAATGTCGCACCGTAACAGTTTGCGACTAACTTCATCCCTGTTAAATTGATCTAATGGACTTCAATTTGTTTGCAGGCGCTCTCGGTATCGTCCGCCTTCTGATGGGAAATTTGCCGAGCACTGGCTTGTTAAGAAACTAATAAATAAAACATGCCTAGAGAACTTTTTCAATCTTTAATTACGAGCTAATGTAGCGGGAACACGTCAAGGCGGTATTCTATTATCTTAATATATTTTCGGATACAACTACAAATTTGTTGACGTCAAATGAACCTCACATTCATACTTTCCTTTTTGTATTTTAATTATATACATTTCTTGTATATTTTGAACAATTTGTCTGATTTAATTTTCTCTTGGTGTGTATAATTACTATTATTACAATGTCATGTATACGGAATTCTAATATTAAAATGTAAAAAGATATGTAAATATATGGTCAAAAAGTGCCGCAACTAGGGGGGCGACGTACTAGTTGTAAGTACGAAAACTATGTTAGGATCGGGGTGGAAAGTGCATCACCACCGGCTTGTAAAAAAGTCGCTAACAAATTGTTGGTCCTTTTTTTAGTTTAACATTTTGACCTTATGTGTGGAGTGGCCTTGTGACTTAAAATGGTATCTTCCTAAACTTAGAGGAACTAGCGTCGAAGCAGTTACCAGAACTCACCTATAGATTGTTAGCGATGACGTTTAACTTAAGGGTAGCTAGCCAGATGGAAATTAAAAAATGGCCTACCTTTTTATTTAATATTATACACATCATATAATCAAATTAATAAATATAGTAGAAATGTCTGAACCATAATAATAGAGCTTTTAATTAAATAGCTGTTACACAATTAAGACATTCAATTTAAGACGAATTAAATAAAAAAATACGCCTGCCAGGAATTATCGAAATCTAGGTCTCTTTATGCCGTAACGTTAAAGGTTTAGATTATATAAAATGAAGAAGTATTTTACGAAAGAAATGTAATAACTGTTTTTACAAACTACACGTAAATGTTACTGTGTTAATATGAAGCAGCATGCTCACACAATATATATATA